>ML780306.1:1944086-1970295 GCA_009831015.1 Picea engelmannii
AAGAAGGGACTCATAGTCCCCTTTCTTCATTGTGCTTTGATTTCATCAATAGATCAGCCTAAAAACATTGGTGATATTGGTCTTTTGTGTTTGTTATCTCTATACCCATATGCTTATGATTTTAGTTTGTATTAGTTTAATTCTTGCTTATAGTTTTTTTTTTTTTTTCTCTCCAACTCTTTCCTCTACAGTTGTCATGCTCAGCAAGACCCAACTGGGCATGTAAGAACCTTTTATTTTCTCACTAAGGTGACGAAAAGGGTGCAAACACTGGGTGCAGGACAAGGAAAGGAGGAATGTTGAGCTCAAAATCATATTCCCCCATGACCTTGGTGATAGTGTACGGCCCATAACGAAGTGGGAGAATCTTCTCATGGGGTCATGTAAGGCATTCTTTCTACAAGTGCAACCAAACTTTATTGCCCACCTGAAACTTATGCGGCACCCGATGTTGATCATGGTGTTGTTTGTACTTTTCATTAGAATTCTGTAGGACATCCTGAACCTATTGGAAGATGTGCTGGATCCACTCAATGAATCATGTTGTTTTGTCAGCTTCAGTTGGAGCAGGAGATGAGTCGGTCAAGGTGACCGCAAGGGGATGTGCAACATCTATGGGACCCAATGGTTGGAATCCCAACCCCACTTGAAAGGGGTTGTGGCCAGTTGAGCTATGTAGGGCTCGGTTGTAGATATACTGGACATAGGGAAGGCTCTCATCCCATGTGCGGGGGTGCTTTGAATTATACATGCGAAGGATATGCACAATCATTTGATTTACAACCTCAGTTTGGCCATCTGTCTGGGGGTGGAAGGTTGTGGATTTGGTGAGCATTGTGTCCAGCAATGACTAGAGGCTCGACCAAAATGTGTTGAGAAATCGACTATCCCGATCTGAGACAATGGTTTGTGGGATTCCAAAATGTACCCAGACTCGTTCAAAGAATATCTTGGCAGTGGCCTCTGTTGTGATGCTCTTCTTGTAGGCAACTAGAATCGCCATATTAGAAAAGCGATCAACAACCACAAAAACACAGTCATTTCCCCACTTGGTTGACGGGAGGCCCAACATGTAGTCCATTGATATGGATTCCCATGGCCTGTCAGGAATAGGAAGAGGGGTGTACATGCCCTGTTTCTTAGTGGTCAGTTTGGCAATAATGCAGGCAGTGCAGGACCTGATATACTTGCTGACCTCCTGTCGAAGTTTCGGCCAGTAGAAATGTTTCTGTAGCATCGCCACTGTCTTTTCGACGTCGAAGTGTCCTTCCACCCGACTGTAGTGGGATTTCCAGATCAGCTTCGCTCACTCACTTGATGGAACACAGATATGGCCCAGACAACACAACAACCCATCTTGAAGATGGAAATTATCAACAACTCCGTTTGCACCCAACATTTGGTAGGTGGTGGCGAAGTCAGGATCTGTCTCATAGAGTCGGGGCCATCCATATGTCTGATGGTCGAAATATTCTAGCACTATGGTGAGTGTCGCGATTGGCAGTTTGCTGAGGAAATCAACGAAGCGATTGGTGCTTCATGTTTTATACTTGATGTTGAGGTGGAATCGCTGCAATTATGTGGACCACTTTTGATGGCGGTCATTCTGCAATTTTTCCTATGTTTGCATGAACTGCAGTGGCTTATGATCAGTGTAGATGACTGTCTCCTTCCCAAGAATGTAATGTCTCCACTAGCGGCATGCTTGCATAATGGAGTACATTTATTTGTCGTAATTAGGTTACTTACGGACATTATCTGACAGTGTCTCACTATGATAGGCCATGGGGTGTCCATGCTAAGTGAGAACGATGCCCATAGCATAGTCTGAAGCATCTGTCTCGATCTCAAAGGGATGTCGCAGGTATGGCAGTGAAATTACTGGGGCTGAGCACAAGCATTGCTTCAAATCATCGAATGATTGTTGTTGGGACCGGCCCCATGCAAATTTTGCCTTACCACAAACCTAACACAAACCTGCAGTAGAAATTGGCAAGGCCCAAGAAGCTCTGAAGTTCAGTGAGTGTTGTTCAAGCTGGCCAGTCATGGATGACTTCGATCTTGGCTGGATCCACATGTACGCCATGTTGATCAATGATGTAGCCCAAGTAATGGACCCTGTCCATGCCGAAGGAGCATTTTTCCAAGTTGGCATATAGCTTGTGCTACCGCAGGGTGTGAAGAACCTATTAAATATGCTGCAAGTGTTCGGCCCAAGTCTTGCTGTAAATTAGAATGTCATCCAAATACACCACTACAAAATTATTGGTGAATGGTAGCAGGATATCATCCATCATCCTCGTGAAAGTGACTGGAGCATTTGTCAAACCAAAGGGCATGACCAACCATTCAAAAATGCCTTCCTTTGACTTGAAGGCGGTCTTCCATACATATGTCTATTCTATCGGGACCTGGTGGTAGCCAGACTTCAGATCAATCTTACTGAAGTATTTGCCCCCCATGAGTTGATCAAGGAGGTCATCGATTTGGGGAATCAGGTACCGATTTCTAACTGTGATTTTATTCAGAGCTCGGTAATCAATACAGAGTCGTCAGGTTCCATATTTCTTCTATTCTAGCACTATTGGGCTCCCACAAAGCGATGAGCTAGGGAGGATGTGCCCCTTGTGGAGCATTTCTTGGATCTGTTTCTTGATATCCTCATTCTCTGACAAAGAGAGACAATAGATTGGCCCATTAGGAAGTGGTGCATCGGGGGTTAGATCGATGGGGTGCTTGACCTGGTAGTGCATAGGTACCCCTGTAGGTGAGGAGAAGATATCCGAGTATTCTTCCATGACCTTATCTACTTTCTTCTGCTGTGTGGAGAGGTCAGTCATAGAGACCCTGGATGTGGCTACGATATTTCACTTGTTCTGAGAGTGAATCACGAAGAAGAAAAACTTCCCCATCTGAGAGATGACCTTTCTGCATTGCTTAGCAGAGATCAAGGACTGCCTTGGGTATCTTGTACAATTTCCTTTTCAAAGTAATAATAACACTACAAGGCCTAGAGTCATATACAACATGATGTTTCCATAAATAAGGTTGGCCCAAAAGAACATCACAAACTTTGAGAGGAGAAACATCACACAATAGCTCGTCTTTGAAGGGATTGATGTCGTATGACAGTTGGCACTGTTGGCTGACACGGAGATCGCTTCCTTGGTGGAGCCATCCAATGGTGTAAGGTTGTGGGTGCGACATTGTTGGTAGGGCCAGCCGCTTGACAACCTCTGCTGAGATGAGGTTCTTCTGGATAATTCTATCAATGATGAAGTGCAGCAGGGTGCCTTTTACCCATATCTGTGAATGGAAGAGGTGCTCTCCTTATTCTGGATCGTCTGGTTCACCAGGCTGGAGCTTGGTGGTAGAAATGGTGGCATTAGGTTCCATGTCAATGATCCATCTTCCCCTTTCTGTTTCTATCTCAAATTCAAAATCCACATATGATTTAGAGGCTTTCACTTCGACCACTAGAGACTACTTTGAGTGGTAGTCAACAGTGTTATGCCAAGGGCTCTTATGGAAGTCGCACCACTTCCCGATATATTTCTTTATCTTTCTGGTGTCCTTCTTTTCTTATGGCTTGGACTGGTTGTCCTGATATTTTCCATCTTTTCTTTGTCCTTTGTTTGGTGGGTTGGGGCTGCCCTTTCCTATCTTTTGTTGTGAGGGGTTCCCAGGCCCAAATTGTCACGTCTTTTGTTTGAGCTTCTGCTCGATTTTGACAGCATATCGGTAGGTCGTGCCCAAGGATGAGATGTCCAGAAATTCCATTTCAGTTTGGTTGTATCTATGCAAAGCACCACAATACTTGAGCACCAGATGTCGCTCTGAATATTTGATACCCAACTTGGTGCGCAAGGTATGGAAGATATTTGTGAAATCTGGCACTGCTTGGTCTCTTTCTTGACGCAGTGTGGTCCATTTGGTATACAGGTCATCATAAATTTTGAAAGGGTAGTATTGTTCCTTAATAGCATCCCTGAAGGATTCCCAAGTGGCCATGACTGAAAATAATGAGGTTTCCTCTATTTCCTTTTTCTCACAAAAATTTTCCCACCAATCTTTGACATGGGGAATGGCTTTGAGGAGCACAAAAGTAATCTTTTCTCTATTTGAAAAGTTATGGACAGAAAAATACCCTTCTAGTAGATTCAACCACTTTTCTACAACATCTACGTCTATGTGACCTTAAAATGTAGGAATATCGAAGTTTATTTGTACCTTGAAGGGGGTGGCGCCTCCATTCGAAGAAGATGCGTCGCATGTTGTAGCCGCCGAAGGATTTGCGAGAAACTGTCCATCATCTCGTTCCTCTGTTGCGTGAGGGCTTCCTCAATCAATAGTTTGAAAGGATCTCCTGTCCCATCATATTTATTTTCTCCTTCCATGGGAGTTCACTTGGGAGTGCAAGAGCTTCTTTCCTCAAGAGAAACAAGCTCGAGACCCAACTCTTTGTACTCTAACCTCGTTGGGGACATGCATTAAGACGACAAGGAGCAGACTGCTCTGATACCAATGATCTGGATTTTATGAGAAGAATGAAATGAATACAAATTATTAATAGGTTCTTAACACAAAATAATAGAGATACAGTAAAACTGGTTTTCTATTCAATAAGGAAATAAGCTAAAACTATAAAATGCAGTGGAAACAAGCTTGATGGAATGGTGGCGGCTTATCTATGAGAAGAGATGTGACGGCAGCATGCATTCGCAAGAAGAAGGTTACAATGAGGCTCTGAAGGCATTTTTACAATAAGCAAGAATTCCAAAAACCCTAGACATCCAAAAACCTAACCCTAGGAGATGAAGCACCAAAAGTCATGTGGGCCCCGTTTGGGTAAGTTGGTACATCAACTTCCCGGGGTCGTAACTTTTGCATACGATCTTTGTTTTAGGCGTGTGATAGCTCGTTGGAAAGGTATCATCGAGGATATTCATTTAAAGGGATCAATCATGGATTTGTCTATCATTGAGGAGCTAGATCCTGAAAATCCTTCATTTAGGCCCTCAAAATTGCCCCAGAACTTAAAACTGTTAAAAATAGTAAATTGCCAAAATTGTCAAACTTGTTTTGAGCCAGCTGGAAACGGTGGGTGGCCACCAATATTCATCTGTATCAATGAGCCTATGAAGGAATACATGGATTTTTATTTCCTTCACAACATGGAGCCGCCGTATTTCGTCTCAACTTCATCCTGTGAGGAGGAGTTGAAGAGTGTATCCATTTTGTTGTCATGGTTACACCATCTACTGGTGATCATCAAAATAATGAAGGAGCTTCCATTCAGGAAGTTACTTGATTGGATCTGGTGGAATTTTTCTTTCACCTAGCCCCATGTAAAGGATTTTATTAGTTTAGGACTATACATAAATAAGCTCCTTGGAGCATGTGTGTTTAGTTTGTTTTATTTCACTTATCGGCATGTATTTTTAGCAGGGTGTCTTGAGCTCGACTCCATAGCCCAACAGAAGGCACTGGAACTGCAAAAGGAGTTCTTAAAGCATCGCAGGGACGACTCTATCCCCCATGGAGCCTAATGTTATCACCAATTATTGCAAGGGGGATGTTTCTCTCCAATTTCGAGCCCTTGGTGTAAAATGCGAAGAAATGGGGTTTAAAAACCCATCAAATGTGTTTTATTCAAAGGCCGCAGCCATGAGAACCAAGCGCATTACTCATAGAATATATTTTTGGGCTTAAAGTGCTTGCAGGCTGGCATTTTCGTTTTCAATAGTGAGGATTTTTCATCATGCCAAGATCGACGGTCTTTGGGTGTCTGGGGCCATGACGTTGCCCGAGGTTTAACACAGATTAGAGGATGGTGACAAAGAGCCCATATTCCATGATTTATTCTAGGTCATCTGATCAAGTGGGGACAGGTGGCAGCTAGTCATCATTTTGGGAGTTGGAATTTTGAGGTTCTCGACAACAAGTGTATCACATGGCCAGGCAAAACCCTGAAACCTGAAATGTCACGGTCATAGCCTAGGGTCATATTGAAAGGAGTGGGGCCTTTCAGGATTGTCAAAGTGAAATCGTCGAAGTAATCTGAACCATCCATCCAAAGGATGTGTGGCGCAAATCCACATTTTCGCAGTTTAGCTGCCAAGAGATTGGGGAAGAGATGCATCGTGAATCCCCGGTGCAAGAAGTCCTGAAAGGAACAAGACCATCGATAAACTGAAGATATCATTCATCCAACCATGGATGACACATGGGCGCATTGTGCTAAGATGGGCACAAATCTGGTCCGCTAGGATCTGCACGCCCAAATCTATGGACTGGGTCCCATTCTGGACCCCCCTCGTTGTTCTTCCTTTAATGGGGGGGGTCCAAAATGAAGGCCTGCAAGTTTCAACAGCAGGGATTGGAGCACCTAGATCTACGGCCAAGGCTTGATCCCGGACCCCGCTTACCATTCTGCCTTTAATGGGGGGGGTCTGGAATGAGGCAGTTTTGAATGTGGGCCCCCTGCTATTGTGGCGCCCTCTCGTGATGCAATAACCCCTCCCACCTAAAACCACTTACCGCCTTCATTATCCCCTTATCACTCCCACCTTCCATCTCTTGCCAAGTTTCCCATTGCTCGCATCCTCCCTAGCAAATGGTCTCACCTCGTATGTTGTCGCATCCTCACACTTGCCCTCCACTCTTCGTCCTCCTGACCTATCCCTGTCCCAACTTCAACCATCACTCACTCAACTCCTTCCATGTGTCTTGCACTCCCTGTCACCCCCGCCTTAGCTGGTTTCCCCTACCTCGTTTAGCCACGATATCTCCCTTTCTTCTCCCACGTCACCTTCTTGTGCCAGATCGCCTCTATGCCTTTAGTGTATAAGTGCCCATGCATACCCAGTAGCCCATCAGTCTCGCCCATCACCTCAGCCTCATCAGCTCCATCCACTTCCACCATCTGGGTCCCCTCGCAGCAGTCCTACAAAGAAGCAACAACTAAAGGGAGACCGCCACGTCCTATAGGAGCAGAGTTGACCAGATCCTTTCCAGATCCTAAGAATTAGTTAATGCAAATGTGGAAGGTGGGTGAGACATCGTCTCCTCACTTAAATGGAAAGCCAAGAAAATACAAGCGCAGAGGTGACTGTCAATCCTTTCTGACAAAGATCGTGTCCATGAGAAGACTGCATGGGCAGTCTACCCAACATCTGCATGCACAGCCTGACAGAGAAGCTCCTCAACGTCAATCATTAATCTCATGACATGATCATGTCAAGACAATCCGAGCCAGTCTGAGTATATGTAGGCATTTTTTCCATTTTTGTTGGTATCGATGGTAGAGCTAAGCTCTCGACTGTAATTTTTTTATGAAGCATTGGTTTTCCTAGTTATGTATATGTATGTGAAACATTCTTATTTAATGACAGCTAGTTTTCTTAATTCGTCTTGATTCCATCTAATAGTGAAAGAGTTCATGACTGACTGATTCACATGAATCAATGTGACTGTTTTATGATAAATGGTTTATTGTAACGTTGTTACGATTTATTTTAGTGTTCTTGTAATTTGAATACAAGAAGTTCTTGTGTTTAAGTTTTTCTTCTCTAGGTTGTTGGAATCCTGATGCTCACAACAGACCTTTGCATTTTCTCACTGAAGTCTTCCTCCTACTCACCCTTATTACAACTTACTATCTGAAGTTAAATTAAGACCTCACCTGTTGATGCATAGCCTAGTCCAAGGCTCTGAGTTAAAGCGATATTGTTCCAAGTTCATTCTTTGTCGATCACCCCTTTTATAAAATCATGACATACAAACTGGTGGGTATCAAGCTTACTCCTATTGCAATCCAGGAGTGACTTTTGGTACTAATAGGCCCTTTTGGCAACACCTGCGAAGTAGGTGAAGTCTCACCCGAGGTAGAATTAGGGGGGGTTACAGGACGCAGGTGTCTGTAACCAAGATGGGACAACGATCTGTGATAATAAAACTTCGCAGAGTACTCTATTGACACTTAGAAGATGATAAGTATTAGTTGATTAGCTTTATTAACATTGCAAAACAAACCCTAATATGGATCAGCACAGTAACAACAAATATTAAGAATTTCTACCACTTAGCACATAGGATTGAGTTAGATCTAACATTCATTCGTCCTTAACCCATGTAAAGCACTAAGAAACAACAGATCTATCTATCATACATAACATTTAAGGAACTGAGCATATTCATAACATAACCAAAATATCACAAAGAAAACCAAAGACACAAGATATATGTGGTTCACCCCAGTGTGGGGCTACGTCCACCAACTGCTTCATCTTCTTTATTACTCTTCAATCCCTTACATTCAGTTGCTCATGTGCACTAATATGCAGAGCCAAGCTTTGAACCAGACAGGAGATCTCCGCACTGAGTGCTAGATCCTCCTTCCAAAAATTAGGTCAAGGTACATAGCCAACTTCTCTATCGAGCACAGAGCCTTACATACACATTCTACTTCACAAAGAAACTTAGAACTACTTTCACTTAGCCACTTCCCACTATCCCCTACTCTTCTACAATACATTCTTACTTATACTTTTACCATCCCTTACAATAAGGCCTAATCATGGGTAAATCCCATGGGCCGACACCGCATAATCCCTTACAAAAACCCTAAAGAACCCCTTACAAAGCCCACAAAATAAGTGAGATCCATGAGCTCAACTCTATGTTGGCACTCCTTTCTTAACCAATGTATCGAAGTCCAAAAAGTAGTCAAACCTGACCAAGGTTTCCTCAAAACTTGGTTGAGGGACAACATACCCCCAAATCTCACCTGTGACTCGTCTCAAGTCACTCAGGTCTGGGGAACGCTACTTCAAGGGCCTCGAGCTTAACTCGGGATGCCTCGACTTGCTGCTTCACCTGAGCCTCCTGCTCAACAAGCTACTGGATTGTTTTCTCTATAACAGGCCCTTCCAGGCGTTGTTCCAGTGTTGCAACCACTTGGTCCAATTGTGAGCCTTATCCCTCAATTTCTTATAACACCTTGCAGGATTCATCCTACATAGGTTGTAGCTTATGTTCAACTTCCATTACCCTACCCTGGAGGGTAGTGATATGTTGTTGCATTGCACGTTGTTCCTGAGAACGCTTCATTCTTTCAACTACAGTGAGTAGCTTCATTTGTGGCTGCACAGAGAAAGCCTTTTGTTGCACCTCTTGTAACTGTGCTTCCAATTTTGTTAGCTCTAGATCTTCTACGAGGTGTTCATATGTCTACGTGATTATATCACTTAGTTGTTTGCATTCTGAGGTGAGGGATCTGATCCTTAATACTATGTTCTTATCGGATTCCTCCCTCTAGTCATGCACTTCCTGTGGGGTGCTTGGTATTGCTTGGATCTCCAACTTCGTTATGATCCTCGCTTGAAGCTACTGGATGGTATCAACAAGATTCTCCACTTGAACCTCGACCGAATCATGTTCCTTCTGTGCCAAGCCTGGCATAGAGAAACATGCTTTATTCACTGCTTCTTTGACCATAGCTCGTTCTTTGAGAAGCTTCTCATTTTCTCTCTGTAGCTGGGATTTCTCCTCTTGGATCATTGCCTGAAACTCTTCTTTCTCATTTTCTTAGGCAGTTACACAGTATCACCCTACTCATAATTTCTCTAAGACTTACTCTTTCTCTTGTTTCAAGGATTTTGTAGCCTTCTCCTTCTCTTCTTGGACTTTCCAAATTTGAGCCTTTGTTGCATCTGCAAGTCTTCTCAATTCGGCTGGTTCATCCCCCAATTTTGCAATCTGTGACGCAATAGGTACTACGTGGACCAAACAAATAGCTTGTTGTAATTCGTTCAATTCCTTTTCAATCTTGCCAGATAGTTCATCCTGCTTCACTCTATATCTCTGCAATATATCCTCGGAAGCATCCTCCATGGCTCTGCGGAACAAACTGATGTCGTCTTCCATGAGCGTGTCCTCTAACTGAGGCTTACTAGTACGCGTCTTCTTTCTTGCTGAAGGTTTCTACGTAGAAACCTTCCTATTATGTGGTGTTACTGTTTCAACAGGGGGATCTTTCGGCGGTGTAGCTTTGCCTTCTCCTTTATTTTCTCCTTCATCCCCTCCTCCTTATCCATTTGCTTCGTCTCCTCCTCCTAGCGAGCCAGATCCATTTTCTTTAGAGGCGTTGTCCTCCTCACCAGTCTCTATATTTTGGACTTCTTCCTGCTTTTTATTCTTCTTTTTCCCACTAGACTGTTGGACATGTTCGACCCGCATGACCATGGGGGTTCATATGGTGTCAGTGTCAGAGATTTTTGCATCAACAATAGGTACAATGAACTCCTTCATTCATTCCTTTGTGACCTAATCCATGTCTTCATATGATATCTTATAGTACGATTGTAACTCTTCCTTTCTCTCATCTCTGCGCGCAGTGATATAGATGAAATGTGGATCTGCACAGAACTTTGTTATTGGTCTATACTGGTGCAGTATGTGCAGTGTCATGCATAGAAATGCTTCAATGGAAACCTTCAGTTGCTGATAATATGCATGGAACACAGTGTTGGCCTGCCACTGCTTTGACATATCATTGGGGTACCACAAGGTAGAAAACCTAGCGGCCAAAGGCTCCGATGGTTCTATCTCCAGAAAGGTGGATCCTTCAGGCATTTTCCAAGCGACAAATGTGATCAAAATGATCAGCCAACTGAAGTGGAATTTGTATCCTAGATCTTGAGCTTTTTGGCAGTCTTTCTCAAGTTCATTTATGAGGTAACTCACCCAATTCATCTGCATGCCATCCACACATTTTCCTGTGAGGTCCACCACGAACCCGATGACCTGTGTGGGGCAGTTCTTCCTTACGATTTTTCTAGCTATGGGTTGGCAAGCGAGGCACACTACGTCATCCTCTATAGAGGCTACCTTATAGCCTCGCTTTCCTTTTTCAACTTCGTCGTAATCTTCCTTGATGCATTGTTCCAGGGAGAGGTCTGAGGCCTTCCCTGGTTAAAACTATTGAGGGTTAGGTCCCTACATGCTTAATCCTATAATCAGGTGGATCAACGTTGGATCCACAGTAATCTGTCGGTCGAGTCAGAGGTATCTACCATGATATCACGACAAGAGGAGTTTAACGCAAGCGTTAACCTCCTGGTGACGGCCAAAATGGGGAATATTCATCACATTTAGCATGGTGGACTGTGCCAGCTCCTTAATCCATGGTTGGGAGATGAGGCGAGGCTTCTTCCTAGTTGTCTTTTTCAAGTATCGGTGGGGTGCAAGCATAGAATAGTTCTTTCTGTCAACTAGATTGAATTTGTTGTTCTTCAGCAGTGGGATTTGTCCCAACTGACTCCCGACTATGCGTATTCCCTTCAGAATATACGTGGTGAACAAAGTGTACTCACAATCACGTGAAATGATATCACGGTTAACTGCACTAGCCAATGGTGGAATGTACTCTGGTAAGATCGACGGGATCTGCTTCGCATTAGCCAGATCGTTGTGATTCTTACTTCGTTGCTTGGTCATGGCATTGACATGGCCAGAATGTCATCTAGTCGAAGGGGAAGCCTGTAGTCCCCTGCTCAACAATGCCTGGACACCTTCAAATAATTTTCTATCGACCATTATATTCTTGAGGACCTCCTCGATAGACTTCTCTAATGCACTAAGTTCGCCCAACATTCTCACTTTTAAACAAACAGGTCAAGGTAGGCAAACAGACAGGATGGGTAGACAAACGAATGGGGAGTTCTAGATTATGATAACACAGCTCGACACACAATCAATTCTTTATAATATATATAAACTGTATGTAGATATTTAAATGTACATATATATTTTAGTAATTAATAATTAGTGAATTATTTCATTTCTTTTATTTATTTTTTTCGTTTCCTTTAGGACTGTAGATTGGCTAACAGAGCCATTAAACCCGTCAGAGTGAGTCAATCCAAATGGCTTGGGTTAATTAGACAACCTCAGACTAGATTCACTCTTCCATTTGATGAGCGATCAAGTTCGCCCATCAACAAATGGCGCTAGAAGGAGGGTCGACTGACAAGTTGGCCTTGTAGGAGCCTTTATTTTAAATGTATTCAATTTCCCCATGGCTCCCCAAATCACTGTGTTGGAACATGCTCTCTCTTTCTTATTACCCGATGTTCCCAATGAGACAGTCTCTCGCTTGTCCAAACTCACCTTTGATGGTGGAGGCAATACATCTTCTAAAGACCACCTTAATACGTTTTTGTGCAAATGCATTAAACATGACATTTTAGATTTAAGAGTTTTATGTAGATTGTTCGCTTTTACTTTTAGAGGTCGGATTAAACATTGGTTTGAGTCCTTTCCAGAATGTCACATTTTTTATTGGTTTCAATTTGTAGATGGATTTATAGATGCTTTCGAAATTTATGATTACAATCAATTATGTGAAGAATTTCAGACTTCGTTAATCAATGGCGATTCATCTTCGGAAGACTTTTCGACAAGAATCTATCATATCCTTTGTAAATTTAATCTCGATGACATGTCATTTGTATTAAATCTCCTCTATGATGCTTGCGTCCCTTCCATCCAGTCATATTCAATTGCAAATGAAGAACCAGTTGCAAATCCTATAACTCAATTGCAAGAAGAATTTAGTTTGCACAATGAGAGGAATCCATCCAAAAATTTTGAACAAGCAAGGGAGTTAGAATCTATTGACCAGGTTCTTACCGACAACCAAAATGTTTTTTCCTCTTAATCATTATATTTTCAGTCTTCAACCATCGTAGAAGAAGATTCTATTCTTGGTCGAGGTGAATATCATCATTCTTGTAACTCATGCTCTAATCAATATTTAAACTCAGTCATTGAAGAACATTTAAGCGACAAAAATCATCTTAAACATCCTAACATTCCTATGAAACTGATTAGAGAAGAAGATATGCAATTGGAAGGAGAAACCTTAAACCTTCATCCTCAAAATGTACTTTATCCACAGGAAAGACTAGACGTTTGTCACGTAAGTTTTGAATTATCTATCATACAGAAGGCAAAGCTAGATGATCATATTATGTTGAGGAATTTGTCACCAAAACAAAGTGAGAGTTTTAAAGAAAGTGAAGAGAAATGTCTTGAGAATACCACTGTTAAATATCATAGCTCAAGAGATTCTTTTCATGTGCTTATTTTTTATTCCTTTTATTATGTATATCCTGATCTCTTCTTAGATTCTAGTGGACTTGATACCTTACCTACAACATCCTACTCTTTTCCGCCATAATCATATCCTTTTGATATGCCAAGATTTGATGAAATTAATTCCAAGCATAACATTGATAAAATCGGATTTGACGCTTTTTCACTTTCATCACTCACATGGGAAAAGGACATGTTGCGAGATGATTTTACACAGTTTATTGTTGAAAAAGACAATGCATTCTATCTTATGGAGATCAAACATTCTACGTTGCATATTCGTTCTTTGATTAGCTCAAATTTTAATGTTTATGCTTCACATTTTGAAATGATCAATCTCATCAAAGGAAGTATTCAAACCAATGATCTAATTGATGTCAGGAATCCTCTTATGATGAGTTCCCCATTGATATATTCGTTTCATCAAAGTCATGGTTTGCATCCTCATTTTTGTGATAGGATCTTAGGATGGCTTGAATATTTGTATATAAAAAAAATTCATAATAAAGATAAAGTTGTTCTTGCTTTGTTTTTACCTAAGTATCTTGGAAGTAAGTGTGATATATTCCTCTTTGGATCCTCCATGTGAAGAAATTAATAAACACTTAGAGAATTGTCAGGAGAATGGGGCACTTCAGCCTTGGCTGATGGTTATTTCATTTCCTCGTAATATTGAAAAGTTTTTCAAACTTACTTACACTCGCCCATGCCAATATGACCCTTATCATGACAAGATTGCACAATGGCTGGAGGATTCATACATCAAGAATTTTCAAGTGAATGGTAAGATCATGCTTACTTTGTTTCTAAATGATGATTATGAAGGTAAGTGTGATATATTTATGTCATTTTTTTATATATTACCATTCTTGTTAGTAATGTTTGATTTTGTTTCCATTACAGGATTGGAGTTACTATGATGGCTACATTGGAAGCATGACTTCACATAGTATTCTGATTTGTTTAGTAGTTAGGGTAGGTTTAGGAATAGGTTTTCTTTCCGTTTTATTCCTCGCTATTTCTCTTTGTAATAATGCAGTCATGAACGCAAGTGGGTGCACCATGAGAACCATAACATGATTATTGTCAGGGAAGTTCGCATGATCCTTTTCTCTTTGCTTTTCGTTGAATATTTCTTTTCAGAAGCCGCAATATTATTATCAAAATCTTAAATGGAAAGTAAAGAGATAATTAAATCTGAATTGTAAATTCGACCCTGACCCAAGGTGTCACGAATAGGACTTCTTTCACATCGATGAGGATTTTTCCTATTGTTTTTTTTTTAGTTTCCCAAGGAATTTTTCGCATGATGTTTTCGGACCCATCTTTGTATATATATTTTTTGTTTTGATTTCTTTGCTTTCCGTTTTTCTTTGCTGGTTTGTTGTTTTTATTTTTATTTTTGTTTATTGGCCTTTTTGAGTCAAACGTGCGTGTATTATAGTCTAGCTCAGAAAAAGATAACAAAACGCTTCATCTCGAAACAATTGTCAAAGGCTGTTAGAGCATCAATTGTTGTCTTTCTCTGAAATTGTAGGCTAGTTAATGGTGTCATTTTGTCTGAAAGTTGATTCCTCGGTTTCAATCTGCACTTGAAAGTATTCACGAATATCTTTAAAAAGTCTCTTTACACTGTCCCTGCTCTTTAAGAAAGCAACTCAATGATGTCTCCCTGTCCTTGAAAATTAGTTCTATCAATGAACTATTTTCCAGATCTTGATGAAGGTTTGCTAGAAAAATTTAAAGGCATGTGGAAATATTAAGTTATGTTAAAAAACTGGAATTTTCAGCGTCACCCCTCTCTATTGAATATCTTTAAAACTATATCAAAATGTGAATAAACTCTCAGAGAGTTGTGGGAAGTGTTTGTAAGCCCGCCGGGACACTGAACAGGTCTGCTGGCAGCGGGTAAATGCATTCATGACGCCAAGATAACTTCGTCAAGGTACTGAATAGGCCCACTGGCAGCGAAGCAATGCCAGGTAAAAGAAAATTCTCAGGTATAAACCTTGTTTTGGCCATAAGCATCCTTCATTCTGATTTGAAATTTCTTGGGCAGGATACAGACGTTAGAGTGGGTTAATTGACATCCCTGCCGAGGCTATGGATGCCTGCTGGAAGCAGTGGCCATGTCAATAGTATTGGAGATTTTAACTTAACATCATGGCTTTCTTTTGTTAAGTTTGTCACCAGATTTCATTCTTTTAAACAAAAGGTATCTGAAACTGGGTTGCATCTTGTTCTTTTTAAATTTGTTCAAATAACCTTGCAGTTGTTCTTTGATATGAATTTTTTCAGAATTCTCTAACCCGAACTATTTCGTATTGCAGAGATAACTTATTCTCCCAGCATGTCGCCATTGTTGGCAGCTCAACATGTTTGTTAACTTTTTATATCAATTAATTGATCTACATAGCTGCCTAACTGGAGTCATTTATTTTTATTACTCTTCATGACACAATTTTTGAAATGACAGTTGTAAGTTGTCGCTTTTTCTTATTATTTTCTTTCATGCTTCGTTCATGACTGGAAGCATGAATACGAAGCATGAAAATTTGCGACTGTGTTATCTTTCTGTTTTAAAATTTCGTCAAAGGAAAATTGTTCATACAGTTTATTAATGAAGTTTGGTTCCTTGCCATGAAGAGTTACTCTCTTTATTTCGATCCTTTCAACACCAACCATGCTTAGAGATTCATGGTTATATAAACAAAGGACCTCGACAATTTTATCTTGGTATGATTTTGTTTGATTATTGGATATACGTTTCTTTTGCTAAACCTTTGATTTTTGACTTACCCAAACCTTCTGATAGAACCCACGATGCGCGCACTTATTTTCATTTTAATTCTTTGGTCCTAGACTCGTACTAGATGCAAAGGTGGCATTACGATTTGCAGGCAGACATCATTCCCAAGACTGGCCTTGATCTTTTCAAACCCTCTTCGCATGCATTTCAATTAAACACCCATCCAATCGTTATGAGTTTATGTTCATACATCATTCACTGTTGAAATTTCACAGGCTCGGGTTATGGCTCTAGACTATGTTGCAAACCCTCTTTGTGTGTTGTGTCTGATTCGTTACCCTTTCATCCATCATGGCTCCTGTTGTGAGAGTTGAACCAAACGACATTCAAACTCTGCTCTTATATGACGATGCCAGAGAAGATTTGGAGAGAAGTGGCTAGCTCATTTTCATTAGGAAGTTTCAAGGTTTCAATTTACAAGTTGCCCAGGAATTCACTTTCTCCTTTGATGGGTGTAGAGCGAAGGTGGGTGATGTACAATTGGACGTTACAGAGGATTTCTTGAGTCAAGCTACAGGGATACCTGCAAGCGGTCAAAGGTGGTTTAAAAATGAAAAAGTGGAAGAAGTTCCTTGGAGCCTGTTGTTTACATCTCATAAAATAAAAGGGTGTGATAAAGGTATGCCCATTTCCTTCCTAAAATCTCGGTGGCATGATTTTCTCGCTGTATTAAAGCAATTTGTTACCAGTGAGGGACGTTTCTGGCTTGTTTTTTTGTACCATTTACGTCTACTTATGATTTTTATGGGCTTTCCTTTGAACATGGTGTATTACTTATTGAGGAGTCTTTATAAAATGGGCAAAATATACAAAAAACAATGGTCAGACTCTAGCCTCTTCCATCACGGCCTAATTAAAATCTTGCTTATGCATCAATTAGAGTTACAGAATGACAACTGGGATTCAGTCATAACCCGAAACAACTATGGTAACCCTGATATGGAGGAGGTAGATAAACTCATGGTTGAGGCGACCCTTGTCCACCCTACAATGTCTCTCTCACCTCCCCAGACCTGTGTCTCACCCCCTTACAACAAACCCTTGATCGATCCAAAGGTTATTGAACGAGCATGTCAATAGATTATACATCCAAACGACTGTGTTAAAAATTTAAACAAATCTACAGGAAAGAGATCTAAGAGAAATATTGATATAAATTTTAAGAATAAGAGAGTCGGGAGGCTAATTTCTAGGAGGCTTCATAACAATTTGAACTCTCATTCGAGTTCGATCAATATGATCTAAGTCCATGAGAGTTCTAAATCTGAAATCGATAGGTTCCTCACTGCAAAAGACCTTCATTCATTCGATCCACACCTTGATCGGCCCTACAATTTTGTTGACAATTTACCTCCCTGTCTTAAAAACAATCCAGAGTTTCCTGGTGTCAAATTGGTTAATGAATCCACTATCAGTATGGAAGGTGCTTCGGTTCGCAACCAAGTTTGTTCCCATGCAACCGTTCCACAGTCAAAATGTTAAGTCTGTCTATCATGGATTGATAGATATTATACTGACATCTCTATCCTACAGTCACGGGTTAAGGATTTAAAGGATCAGATCAATGTCTTAATGAGAGAAAACCATAGACTCGAATCTGTTATTCGAGGCAAAGAAAAATGTATAAACACAACAGACAATGTAGTATTTAAAAACGTGGAGGTTGCAACAGCCATTGTGAATTCCAAGGTTGCCTGATACGATTTGATTTCATAGTTGGAGGTATGATTCTTCATCTTAAAATAGGATTATTTGTTAAAATTAGATTGATTTATTTTATAATAAATTGGATTTCATTTACTAAAATAACTAGCTACAGAATCACAAGATTCTGTAGCCAGTTATATTAATTTGAATTGTGTAAAGTAGTGGTTGAAAATGTATCTAAAATCGTTCTATTTTCCTTTTTCTTTCAGGATATTCAGGGATCCATGATTACAAATTGATCTGAGGCATCCTTGAGACCTTGCATTCATATCTTTGATGCATTTTGTATGAACAAAAATGAGCTGTTGTTAGTTTTGGATGATTTAGTAGGATCAGGGTGGTTGCATCCCCCTTTATTTTTGAAATACATATTTGATCTCAGGAATAGAAACAATTATCTTTTATGAGGCATTTATAAACTCATCATTTTGTAATCAGAGGCATCTTGTCCTGGAGCTTATTGTGAACAACTTATACTCAAATTTAGACATAACAAATATTTACTCTATGCTTTAGTAATCTGTGAATGTTGTTGTGATCTATAATTTGTTTATCTTGGTAATTGAATGAATGCTGATAGCTTTAGTCTTCGCAGATTATTTTGTTGTCCAGATAGTTTTTCCTTTTCAGTTCACGATTTTATGCTTCAGTTTTATCAAAAAAGTGAATGATCTTTCAATTCATATTATGAGGTTTACCTTAAACATGTTGATTGATTAAATGAAAGTTGTAACTGTGGGATTAATATTATATGTTATTACTTTCAGTCTATTATATCACTGTAATTATTTTGCGTCATGTTGTTTTATCAATTAAATACACCAGTCAATGCACAGTCTAGCTTTTGTACCAAACAGTGTGAAGATGCACAACCGATTTATCTCGTGGATGGACTGACGTACGATTTACGTAAACAGTCGGATGCATACTCCTCAAGTGATTAATAGGTTAGTTTGTTATTTTATTTCATTTGCTTTCTTATTATAGAATTTCTTATATATAATATAATTTCCATTGTTTATATTTTTTTTGTTTAAATAGTAGTTTAATATTTGATCTTACGAATTCATATAGATTAAAAAAACAAATAAAAAACAAGTAGTACTTTTTCTTTCTTTATTACTTTCATTAAAAGAACCATTAAACATTTGATTTTTTATGAGTTCAGATTAAAACTCATTACTTGTACATATTGTATATATGAATTAGATAAACAGAACTATCATATAAATATAATATATATAAACTATATGTATATATTTAAATGTACATATATATATTAGTAATTAATAATTAGTGAGTTATTTCGTTTGTTTTATTTATTTTTTCCATTTCCTTTAGGACTGTAGATTGGCTAACGGAGCCATTAAACCCGTTAGAGTGAGTCAATCCAAACAACTTGGGTTAATTAGACAACCCCAGACCGGATTCACTCTTCCAGTTGACAAGTGGTCAATTTTGCCCGTCAACACTCCTCCAAACAAGTTAAACACATACCCGCTTGTAGATATCCTAGGATCCAGATCTCTAGCCTAGTCTACATCCACAAAGCCATGTATTCTGAATATTATATCCAATCCTGGTCTTCCTTGGTATCACAATCCATAGATAGTAGTGCCACACAAATACTTGAAAACCATTTTTACTATTGTCCAATGCTCCTTTCCTGGTTTTGACATATACCTGCTCAAATATCCCACTGCATGTACAATGTCTAGTCTAGTATAGATCATTGCATACATCAAACTTCCAACTTCACTTGCATATGGAGCATGATACATGTCCTCCTCCCCTTCCTATGTCTTGGGAAATGGATCCGTAGATAAATTTACACCAATAGGAATAGGGATCTTGACCATTTTACATTCCTTTATATTAAATCTTTGCAATATTGTCTCAACATGTTTTCTTTGATTTAAACGAAGTTTCCTCTTTTCCGATCTCTTTTAATTTCCATGCCCAAAATGAAATTTGCAGCACTGATATCCTTCTTGTCAAATTTAGAGGACAACTAAGTTTTCACATCCTAGATAATCTCCTTGTTGTTTCCTATCAGCCACATGGCATCCACATACAAGACCAAATAAATCAAATGATCACCAATTAATTTAAAATACACACAGTGATCCTCTTTGCTTCTTGTGAAGCCAAGTGCCATCATATAAGTATCAAATTTTTCATCTCGCATACCAACTCCTTCTTTCCCTTTACAACAAATCCTTCTACCTACTTCATATATATTTCTTCTTCTAGATCCCCATGTTGGAATGTTGTCTTCACATCCATCTGTTCTACTTCAAAATAAAATGTAGTAGCAACAAATAAAATAAATCTTATAGAATTTAACTTGGAAACAGGAGACAAATTCTCACCAAAATAAATTCCCTCAACCTGGAAATAAGACTTTGCTATTAATCAAGATTTGTATTTCTCCACTTTTCCTTCTGCATTCATCTTCTTTTTAAAAACCCATTTGTTGCCAATGGGATTTATTCGATTCAAAAACTCCACTAGATCACAAGACTCATTCTTATCCAAGGCTACCATTTCTTCATCCATGACCTTTTTCTAGAGTTTTCCATCCTATGAATGCACTGCCTCCCTGAAATTTGTAGGATCATCATCAGTAATAGACAAATAAAAATTTGAACGAAAATCAGATGGAGTATACCTTTCTGGTAGCCTTCTTTCTCGAACTGATCTCCTCAATACTGGAGTATCATAATCATCTTCTTATTATTCTTGTTCTTCTATAGAGTTTCATTCATCATCCTTTAAATCAAACTCTATTTTCTCTAGTTCTTCCTTACTTGGTAGGTGGTTTAACAACATCCTTCAATTCTCTCAATATCACATCTTTTCTATACACAACCTTCCTAGTTTCTGGGCTCCAAAGATGATAACCTTTGAGACCATATTTATACCCAATAAAGATACACTTTTCAACCTTCTTATCTATATTATTCATGTTTTCATTTGGAACATGAACATAGGCCTCACATATAAATACCTTGATATGTGTGAGAGAAGGTATATTACCAGTCCATACCTCTTGTGGAGTCTTGTCATCCAGCGTTGATGAGGGTGATCTATTTACCAGGAAACACGCAGTACCCACTACCTCTACCCAAAATTCTTGTCCTAACCCAGCACCACTAAGCATGAACCTTGATTTTTCCATCAATGTCATGTTCATCCTTTATGGAACTCCATTCTTCTTAGGTGTTTATGGATTAGTATTCTTCCTTGATATACCACACTTCTTACATAATTCTTCAAATTCATTCCCGCACAACTCTCCTCCATTATCTGTCCTCGACACCTTAATTATTTTCTCTGTTTGATTCTCAACAAGAGCCTTAAACTCTTTAAACCAGTCAAAGACTTCAGATTTATTATTGAGGAAATATATCCCATTATTCCTCGAGAATTCATCTATAAATGATACATAGTACACATATTTTCCCAATTATGGAACCGACACATATCCAAACACATCACTATGAACTAGCTGTAAAATTCCTTCTTCCCTCGTTTCACCATAGGGAAATCTTACCCGATTCTACTTCCCATATACACAATGTTCACAGAAATCAAAATCCAAAGAGTGGTTAGACATACCTTCAACCATAACTTTACCATGTAGTAGCCAAAGACCCCTCTCTTCGATATACCCTAGTCTTTGATGTCGTAGCATAACCTTTTCTCCAGAGACAGTAGGAGTTCTTTCTTATTCAACTCCAATATCAGGAACAATGGAACTATTACACCCATCACTAATAGTGATTCCTTGTAGCTTATACAGAGTTCCAAACCTAAATATCTTCAACAACACCATTTCTCCTTGAACCATCCTGTAGGTTTCCTTTTCAAATATTTGTTTTACCCCTACATCATCCATTTTACATACAAAAATCACATTTATGGCCAAAACAGGGATGTGTAGAACACCAGGTAGTGTTCTAATCCTTCCATCTATGAGCCTAAACTTGAATTTTCCTCATCCTATGATTTTGGTTGTCGATTCATCACCTAGGAAAACATTACCTCCATCATACATTTCATATTCATAGAACCACTCCCTATGGGGATTCATGTGAAAGGATGCACCTGATTCAACCAACCATGCCTCGTAATCTACATGTGTTCTCGAATAATCCAAGTACGCATCCCCTCCTTCTTCCTTGGAGGTATTTTCTTCTATAGAAGGAGCTTCTTTAGATCCCTTCTTTTTCTCAACTTTGGATCTACACTTCTTCATGTAGTGTCCTTCTTTACCACATCTCCAACCTAACTTTACAAACTTTCTGGGAGATTTAGATATACCCTTAGACTTATATATTCCACTTGAGGAATTAGATCTATTTCTTTCCTGGGAACATCCAAATAATGCATATGTGTTATGTTCTTCCATGTTCTTCCATCTCATCTCCTCCAACAACAAGGATGAGACCACTTCATCAAAATTCAAGGTAGTTGTATTACTACCTATGGCCACAACCAGACTATCCCATAAGTTTGGTAAAGAGCACAGTAAAATAATACACTTATATTCATCTAAAATTTTAATATCAATAGATACTAACTAACTTACCATAATATTGAAGGCATTCAAATGCTCTACCACCAAGTCTCCATATATCATCCTCGGGTTATATAGATTCTTTCTCAGGAATATTTTATTTACTAACTGGCACTTAGACTGATACAACTTCCCCAACTTATTTCATAAATCCTTAGTTGTATATTACTATGACACATTTAGAAATATTGAATCTGAGAGACATAGTCAGATTGTGCTCTTCGCCTTCTGATCCAACTTTTTCCAGTCATATGATGAAGTTCATGTAAGTGCAATACCTAGATCCACTGTGATCCAATGATCTCTTTCCACCAGTAGATCTTCCATCCTGAGCTTCCACAACTCAAAACGTTTCCCATTAAACTTCTTGATCTCCATTTTTGAACTGTTCTCCATTTCTCTTCACCTGAAGAATCAATACCATAGATCTCCCACTGTAACAAGGATTATCACAGTCCTAAGCCAAACACTTAACCATAAAGGCACCCCCCTAAAGCCAACAAAGCTCTAATTGAAAATGTAGATTTTAACCTTGTACAATTATTTACTGCAAACGAATTTTCAGTAAAAGAACAAAAATGATACAATGGAAAATACACACATTACATAGATATTTTTCCCTTGGAAACCCAAACTAGGAAAACCATCATATTTTGTATGTATTCATTGTGTTACATTGTTTACAATACAATATACATATAGGAGCCAGTGGAATCCAAAATCCTAACCCAATGACCTGGATTAGTCAACAACCCTAATTCCTTAACCAAAAATAGAAAACCATTGGAAAACAATGGTGTGCTGAAAAACCACCCAACAATGGACATGAAAATTGAGGTGACACAAAAAACGAGGCAAAAATGCAACATGTTTCCCGAGGAATTTTTTTTTCTCGGGGGAGATGCCCCCAAACCCATGCACAAGGGGGATATCAACCCCATGCAACCCACTAAGGGGGGGTCTAGTGCCCCTCCCTCAAACACCACCACACTCTCAGCGTAATGTAGCCTTCTTATAGGAGCTTCTACTTTTGCACCATAAGAAATATTTCATAGAGATTACCTATTGTCGCGGATGGATAATGCACCATCTATCAATGTACCAACCAATGGGAAGTACCCATTACCAATAACACCAGTTCCAATTGGTGTAAGTAGTGAAGTAGATATGCTTGAGAATATTATAGCCTTAAGTTTATGGAACATGACATAATAGATGAAAATAAATTCTCAGAGTTGGCTAGGGAATAGTACTTGCACACTAGGAGTGTCCCAAGCATAGGAGAAATCTTGTTAGAGTTGCAGGAATGGGAGTTAATGTTGGAGAAGGTAGGAATAATAAACTTGCTAGATATTCTACATTTTAGGCGAAGTATAGAAATTAATGGATGCAAGAAGGTGTTTCTAAGTTGTGTTCATGGGGGACACTCTTGCTCAATCCCCCAGTATCAATCGAGACTATGTTGATTGTCAGACAATTAGCTTAGGTTGATGCACAATTTTTTTGGACTATTGGTTTTCATTGATGTCAACCCTGGGAGAGTGATATTGTAGATTGATGTGAACCCTTAATGATTGAATTCAACCCTTGGAGAATTCTGGTAGCGAATTATGGTAGCACAAAGGCATGCATAAGGGACCTGAGTCTGCTTTAGTTATAAATGCATGAAGATACATGAATTTATAGGTAATACTATTCTAGATAGATAGTATATGTCATGCCATTTTTGGTGATATGTGGAACGTCACATAACTCCTCACGGTTAGAGATTTATGGCCATATGAAGTTGGAGAACCCGCATGAGTTAGCTAGAAGCCCCTAGAAGATCAAAGAAGTCATTTATTCTAGAATATCCTAGAAGAAGTGTGCTAGTCAAATTGATGGTAACTAGGAGTTAATCATGGGTATAGTTGTTGCATTGAGAAAATTATTAAAAGTAAATTAGTTGCAACAAGATGTTGTGAGTTTGGTAATTTATTTTAAAGTGGTTGTGATGAGAAGATTGAATAGTCAAAGTGGTTGAACAATAAATAAATTAAATAATAAAGTGGTTGCAACAAGAAGTTAGTTAAGGAAAAATAAGTTATGAATTGAATAATTATAGATAAGTTAGTTGCAACAAGAAGTTGTGAGTAAAGATAAATTATTTAAATAATAAAGTAGTCAAAGTGGTTGCAAAGAGAAATTATTTAAATAATAAAGTGGTTGCAACAAGAAGTGGTGAGTTTACTATTTATGGATAATTCAAAGTGGTTGCAAACGAAATTAATAAAATAATAAATTTATTTGCAACTAGGAGTGGAGAACCTATTATTTGTGGAAAGTAGTTAAGTTAAGTGGATAAGTAATTATAAGTGGGTTATCCCTGAAAGAAGGAAAGTGGGTTAAGTTGGTTGGAAGGTAACCCCTTGAGGAAGCTACATGGAAGAATAAATAAGAGAGACATGCTCTCCCATTAGAACCTATTGAATATCATTGAATATTTATTTTGTGAAAGGTTATTTGGGAAGGTATTATTGATAGAGAAAAGGTGTGGTAGAAAAATCACGACAGAGAAAGTGCGGAAGAAAAATCGTGGCAGGAAAAGTGCGGCAGAAAAATCATGGTAGTAAAAGTGTAGCAGAAAAATTGCAGCAAGAAAAGTGCGATAGAAAAAGTGTGGCAGAAAAATCGTGGTAGAAACACCATGACAGAAAAAGTGTGGCAGAAAAATCGCGGTAGAAAAATCGTGGTAGAAAAATCATGGTAGTAGATTCATGGCAGTAGAATCGCGGTAGAAGAACACTACAAGAAGAAAAATGTATGGTTTTCATATGTGTAGTGTTGAATCTATGAATCTGGTTGAGTGTTTACCTTTTAAATATGTTGGATTCCCTCTTGGAACTTTAGGGATTGCTATAGAGTTGATCTGAGGAAAAGTTTGGTATTGGTTCATGTTTGAGGGATTTTGGTTGAGGTATGTTGTTGAACTTATTAGTACAGATAGAGGTTCTATAACAGTGATGTTGTGGCACATGGTTGACGTGAGGATTTATGATATTTGATTTATGGAGAGTGTGGTGCATTGCTAGAGGTATCTTATTGGTTATCTTGGTGTATGTTATTTGTATATGGTAGAGGTATATGATTGGGTACATGGATGAGATACATACTTGAAATACATGGTGATCTTGATACATCTTGTTGAGGCATAGTTTGGTTTTTTGTTGATACATGATTGGTACATTTTGTTGGTTGTCTTTGTATAGTGTTGATGTACATGGTTGATGTACATTATTGATGTGAATTGTTGGCACATGGTTTGAGTGATATTCTTGTGATTTTGGGTATGAGATCTATGTTATCAGATATGATATAATGAGGAGAGTATTGGTCCATGTTGTTGGTGTATTTAGTATTGTTGGTACAGGAAAGGAACAGGTATAGGTTGGTTACAAGATAGTGGCACATGTTGATTATAGGTTAGTGGCACAGATTGGTACATGTTTACAACAATATATCTCGAAGTGATAGTGTGACTATGGTTCCATCATTCTACTTATATTTCAGGGTGGTTGGATGGGGAAAGGATAGGTGGTTGTAGCCACTTTCTGATTGTATAGGGGTTTGTAGCCTCCTTCTAGTTGTAGCCAGGAAATTGGGGAGTTGGAGCTTCCCTTAGGTTGTAGCCTGTGAAACTAGGGGGTTAGAGCCTCCTTCCAGTTGTAGTTGGAGAATTGGAAGTTGGTGCTTCCTTGAATGTAATTATTGACATATAAGAAAATCATTCCATGGTTTTCTCCCGCATTGGGTTTCCACATAACTATTGGTGTATTGTGCATTGTGTGGATGTGTTTGTTATTGTTTATTATGCACTAATGAATGCTAATTCTTATGATAAAGTAAGATATTGATGATGAACAGATGAACATGGTTGAATATGTAAAATAATATACATTGCGGTTTAAATTATT
>ML780306.1:1983223-2064966 GCA_009831015.1 Picea engelmannii
TGTCAAAAATAGGTAAGGACGTAGGCCTATTTCAACAAGGCGGGAGAGCAATCCCTCTTCGAGTCAATGAAATAAAAATTCCAGACATTTCGAGGAAAGAGGGGTTTGGATGCTAAAAGTGTCAATGATAAAAAAATTAGGTTTGCGACACAAGTATTGGCCTGCATGCTTCTACGAAAATGTCAAAAAAACCAGGTGTCAGCTGCAGTCATTGTAGTCATAGAGAATTGCATAGAAGGGGTCCAGATGAACTGGGCCACCTTCCTGGTGAACTTGTTTGAATAGGATTGTATGGAGGCCCAAGAAAAGGGCACACAATTCCATTATGTATGTTTGATTATACTGATTGCATTGTTCGAGTGGAAATAAATAGGGTATTACCAATGCATGTGCACATCAGGTAGCAACAACTTGGATGCGAGGTACACCAATTTATGGCACACAAAAATTAAGAGAAGACAAAATGACAATAACTCCACATTTTTTGTCTACTTATAAAATATCACCTATTTAGTTATGCACACATTGTGAATATCATCATAGACTATAACATCATACAAGGATATTGCAGGGTTTAGAGCCATCATGCATGGCATGTATGTGGAGGACAAGAAGGATCCAATGCACCAATGGTTTCCAACTAATTACAGGTTGACAACAGAGGACATAAGATTGATAGTCAATGACTGGGAAGAATACTGAAAAATCCCAGTCGAGATAAAAAGAAACTCAGACGAGGGAGAAGAAAAAAAAAAGTGATAAGGATATTGATGACGTGCAAAATAATGGCATGTGATATCATCATGGGCCATCTATGACATAGGAGAAACATCAAGTCCCAACAATAGGGATAAAAGGAAGGATACGAGGAAATAACTCTTAAAGGGGTGAACAAGAAAAATAAGGTGCATAGAGAGATCCCATTCTATATATTAACTAATGATGATATGGATAGAATTAGATAATAGGTACAAGATGCCATAGAAGAAATATGGGAGGAAGCAACAAGGAAGAAATAAGAGAAACAAAAAAAAGTGCAGGATCAAATGGTAGTACTCCAGCAGATGATGGAAGTAGAAAGTGTTACGAAAGAGCATAGGTTCAGGGAAGGACCATCCATGGGGCCAAGAAGAGAAGAAGAAAGAGATTAATTGTCCCTAACAATGCTAACAATAGGGAATACAATCTTACACATTGAGACAGATGCATTGGAGTTTCCAATGGGCGAGTTACAGTAGCAAGTAAATGTGTTGGGATATCTCAATATACTCATATCAAGGATTCCCATGCAAATTCTATAGGACTTGCAAGAAGGACCGGTGCAAGAAATTAGGCACAAGGGAGAGGAAGCACACGAATATTTTGAAAGAATAACGAACGAAAGATCCCAATTATACGAGCAGTATGAAACAACACTTCAACAAAAGAGGGAAGTTGAAGGATAAATAGAAAACGTTCTGAAGAATAAATACAAGGATGAGGAGAGGACTAAGAAATCAATAAAGGAAAAGGATGAGGCTGAAGGGATAGCGCAAAAACCCCAGCAAGTTGTCCAAAAGCTATATAATTGACTGCTTGAAGCGACATTATTCAGTGTTGTGCCAAGGGATTTTATGGTACTCACACCATTTTCCCATGTCCTTCTTATTCTCATTTCTCTTCTTGTGTTGCATCTTGGAATGGTTGTACTGAGAGTGGCCATCTCGGATCGGTCCCTTTTTGTATGGGTTGGGGATGCCTTTTCCCTGCTTCGGTTGTGAGGAGTTTGCAGATCCAAACTCTCTCCTCTTCTACTTAAATTTATGCTCGATCTTGACAACGTATATATAAGTCGTTCCCAATGAGGCGATGTCCAGAAACTCCATTTATGTTTGAATGTATCTATGCAAACATACGCAATATTTGAGCACCATATTTCGCTCAGATTCTTTGATACCCAATTTGGTTCACAGGGTATGCAAAATATTGGTGAAATCTAGTACTTCAGGGTCCCTTTCTTGACGCAGGGTGGTCCATCTAGTGTACTAGTCCTCATAGCTTCCAACATGGTAATATAGTTCTTTAATGGTGTCCCGGAAGGAATCCCATGTAGGGTCCACCACAAATATTACAGATTCCTCTATGACCCTTTTCTCAGAGTAAGTATCCCACCATTCCTTAACATGGGGGATGACCTTGAGGAGTGGAAAAGTAATATTTTCCCTATCAAAAAAATTGTCGACCGAAAAATACCTTCTAGCAGATTCAACCATTTATCTACAACATCCACATCTATCAGTCCTTCAAATAATGGAATATCAAAATTTACATGTACCTTGAAGGGGGTTGCATGGCCTCTTGATGAAGATGCTTCTCCTGTGGGCATCCATCGAAGTATCTACGCAAAGTTTTCCATCATTTCATTCCTTTGTCACACGAGGTCTTCCTCGAGAAACATTTTAATAGGATCTCATGCTCCATCATATTTATTTTCATCCTCCATGGGTTGTTGTTAGGCTTAGAGAAGTCAATCTTCCAACAAATCAATTGGTTTGATTCCCAACTTATTGTACCTAGATCTTGTCAAGGACATGCGCGAAGAAAAATGAATGAAGAGTAGACTGCTTGGATACCACTGATCCATATTTAGGAGAGGAATGAACTAATTAATAAACTAAATACAATAAACAGATCAATATGAAGAATACAAAATATATCCAGTGAACAATATCTTCTATTGAATAAATGAAATAGGTTGAAACTATAAAACTGTAGAACTGAAACACTTGCTCAAATGGTGGTAGCTCTCTCTAAGAAGAGATGTGGCTTCTATGTGCATCTGTCTGAGCAGAATGATTACAATGAGGCTCCAGAGACCTTTTTTATATTACTCATGAATGCCAAAACCTTAGGCATCCAAAAACCTAACCCTAGGAGGTGAAATGCTAAAAGTCATGTGGCCCCCTATGGG
Source organism: Picea engelmannii (assembly GCA_009831015.1). NCBI lineage: Eukaryota > Viridiplantae > Streptophyta > Pinopsida > Pinales > Pinaceae > Picea > Picea engelmannii. Next base: position 1,986,174 of record ML780306.1, read on the forward strand.
TAAGTTGGTACCTCAAATTCCTAGGGTTGTGAATTTTGCATACGACCTCTGTTTTAGGCGCGTGATAGCTCATTGGAAAGGTATTTTAGAGAGATACAAATTACATCATCAAACTCTAACTCCGTCTATATTTTGACTATGGCGAGACAAAAAAAAACTGTTTAGGGCTCCAAAATGGTCCTAGAAGTATAGGAAGATGTGGTGACATGAAAAAATATAAAATAATCCAGTTGGATTAGGTAAGAGGCCATCGATATCCACATAAAAGGTGTGTATGGATTCAGATAGCTCCAAAAGTGTAGAACCCACAATTACAAATAATTACAGAAGAACGTCTTGAACTAAAAACAGGCAAGAGGAGCCAGTTGGAATAGGCGGGTGGCCACCAATATCCACCTGGATCACTCCCTCTCAATGAGGGATATATTATGCATCATGCTAAGCTTGTCTCTGAAGTATACAAAATTCACCCTGAACTCATGAAATCTTTCTATTAGCCTTGGGAGACGTTTGTCTCCCAGCTGAACTGTGGAGAAACTCCTTCTATTGTTGTCCCTTTTGAGCCAATTGACTCTCTCTGAGATCAAGCTCACTCTAGGTCTGCATGTAATAGCATATAGCATATTGAGTCTTTATCATTCCTTGTCAAATCACCATGACTAGGACAAATACCACACTAGGATATTTCACCACAGGTACACACCTGTGAGTGAATGTCATCCTGATGCTAACTGACACGTGGAAAGTACTTCAATCACCTCGAGTCCATATTATTCCTTGTCATGATCAAGGAAGGACTAGGCCTAGGCCCATTTATCATAAGTGCACCTTTATGATAAATGTATCATATATCCCTTGGTCTGCATCCAAAAATAGGAGAAGGTCCTTCCGATGTTGAAACATCAACACTCCCTCTTAGCTATGGATGTATCTTTCCACAATAGTACACAACTACTATCCACTGGTACACAACCACTTCTAGTAGCACATAACTACTATATAGGGGCACGCATTCACTTCCAGTGGTACACAACCATTGTAGTAGTACACAACTCTTTTCCCAATACACACAATCTCATATATTGGTACACAACCATTGTAGTAGCATACACAACCACTGTAGTAGTACACAAATACTATCCAAAGACACATAATATCCACTAGTGGTACACAACCATTGTAGTAGAAAAAGGCTTGTCACACATGGCACTCCCATGTGGAATTCTAGAGGCTACTCCTTCTAGAAACACTAGGTTCAACTCCCCATAGTGTGTGATGTCAAGGTAAACTCCTTTGACATGTCCTCATGTTCTCTCCACAAGGGATGTTGGGATATAAGCCCATACCCACTTATCCCTTCTTGGATAAGTGTCCCACTTATCCCTTCTCAAATAAGTGTCCTCATAGATCAAATCAACTCAGTTCAGAGAGGAGTATGATTTGGAGAATGTTTTTCATGCATGGCACTCCCATGTGGACTTCTAGAGGTTATCCTTCTAGAAACACTAGGGTCAAATCCCCATATTGTGTGACATCAAGGTAAACTCCTTTGAAATTAACTGATGTGCTATCCACATGGGACATGTCCTTGTGTTATCTCTAGATGGGGTGTGTCCTCATGTGCTCTCCACATGGGACGTGTCCTCATGTTCTCTCCACAAGGGTCATTGGGCTATCCCTTCTCAGATAATTTTCCTCATGTTCTCTCCACATGGGACGTGTCCTCATGTTCTCTCGACAAAGGTTGTTGGGCTATCCTTTCTTAGATAAGTGTCCTCATATATCAACACACTTATCTCTTCTCAGATAATCCTAAACCCACTTATCCCTTCTCGAATAAGTGTCCCACTTATCTCTTCTCAGATAAGTATCCTCACAGATCAACTCATCTCAGTCATAGAGGAGTACGATCTGGAGAATGTCTCAGGAAGCTACAAACATCAACACTCCCTCTCAATGAGGGAGGCATTCTTTGCCATGCCAAGTCTGTCACGGAAGTACTTGAATTTCATCCTGGTTTTGTAAGAACATCAACAACCTGCTCATATGTATGAAGGTAATACACCAGTACTTCCTTCCTATGCACCATATCTTAGATGTAATGGTACTTGATCTCAATGTGGTTCAATTTGTCATGAAACACTAGATTCTTCTAAGATCTCCGCACAAGTTTGGTTACCATAATGAATAATGGTGGAATCCAACACATGTTCAGATAAATCTGCAAGGATATTTTGAATCCACATGGCTTCATGCATTGACATACTTAATGAAATGTACTCTGCTTCTATTATGCTCAAAGCCACAAAATTTTGTTTCCTACTACACTAAGAAACCATGGAAGATCCCAAAGTGAAGCAACACTCGAAGGTGCTCTTTCTTTCCACTACACTCCATGCCCAATCAAAGTCAATATATTCCTACCATATCATATCAGTACTGGAAGTATATCTTAGGCCATGTCCAACTATGCCTCACAGGTATATCAACACATGTTTCACATCAATCCAGTGTTTCTATCTCAGCTAACTCATAAACTGGCTAAGTTCACTAACTGCATATAAACTATTTGGTATAGTATTAAACAGATACATCAATGATCCAATAATCTATATGTATAGGGTCAAATCAATCTCGTCGGAATCAGAAGAAGGCACACTTATTTTCTTCAAATTCATCACCATTGGTGTAGTCATGGGCTTACAGTTCAACATCCCAAACTTCTTCAATATCTCAACTATGTACTTCCCCTGACTCAGGAATATCTCATCAGTTCTTTGTCACGCCTCTAGTCCCAAGAAGTAGTGCATCGTACATCTCAAAATTAGAGGCCAATGCATACTTTCATTCAACAATAAGGCTCTTTGTATTGGTGATGAATAAATCATCAATGTAGAGGAACAAAATCAAGGACTCACCATTAATAGTCTTATAGTATAGGCTAGGATCGACAACACTTTTTTTGAAGCCCAAAATCATCAAGTGTCCATCAATCCTCTCATACCAAGCTCGAGGTGGTTTCTTGAGTCCATACAAGGCCTTCTTCAACTTGCACACATGAGACTCCTTCTCATGTATGATGAAACCATTTGGCTGCTCGACGTATACTTCTTCCTCAATCTCTCCATTGAGAAAGGTTGTCTTTAAATCGATATGATGCACTCTCCAACCCATGGATGATGTAGGGGAAATAATCATCTGGATAGAAGTGTATTGAGCAATAGGATAAAATGTCTCCTCATAATATATTCCCTACACCTCAGAGAATCCTCTAGCAACAAATCGCATTTTGTGCCTCGATGCTCCCGTCAACTATTTTTTTTATCTTGTAGATCGATTTGGAAGTCACTACAGACTTCCCCTTCAGGGATGATTTTAGGGGCTAAATTTCTCTCATGGGCTAATTTTCCATGGTTTTTCCAAAAACAAGATTCGCTATTTTAAAAATGATTCGCCCAAATTCTATAGGATAAAATTATTTTAGCTTAAAAATCACTAAAATTTTATAAAAACTATATAAAATACTTAAAAATTTGAATATTTTTACAAAAATATCACCAAACATTTATAGTTTGCATATGAAGGATTAGTAAGATTCACCAAGGTTTCTACATTTTAAAATAAATTTCTATTCTTAAAATCATCCCTGTTCCCCTTAGGTTTCAGAACAATCTCCCACACATCGTTATTCAGGATGGATTGATACTCCTCCATCATGACATCTCTCCATATTGGATGACTAGTTGCCTCCTCATAATAGGAAGGCTCAAAATCAATGATGTGGCTCATAACTTCAGCATAGTACGGATATATATGAGGTCTTTTACTCTCTCGGAAGGTACCACGAGGAGTTGCATGTCCTTGTTTATCCTGCAGATTATGACGATCCCATGTAGGTCTCTTCTGACCTACTGCAATATCTCTGGGACCATCAACTAGACATACATGATCAACATGATCAATTTGATCAATAAGCTGAATTATCTCCCTCTGAACTATGGGAGCGTGAGGGGGAGAAGGCACCATCTCTTCCTATCTCTCACTGTCAATATCCATGTGAGATCCTCTATATCTCATGAATGATACCTCCTCCTCAAGGGTAACATCTATGCTCACCTTAATTTGTCTCTGACCAGGGATGTAGATCTGGTATGCGTTCGAAGACTCACTATACCCCACAAATGTATGATTTATTCATGAAGGGTCTATCTTGGTCCTTTTCTCCTTGAGTACATGAATGTATATTGGACACCCAAATATACTAAAGTGTCCAAACTCAAGATTCACTCTAATGAAGGCCTCCTCGGGCATCATGTTCCTCAAAGTCTTATGAGGACTTATGTTCTGAACATACAATGCATTCATGGATGAATTTTCCCATAGAAACATAGGTAAATGATGATCAATCTAAGTAATCTTGGACCATAGTTGATATACCGAGGTTTCCTCATGAAACCAATGTCTCGGGAAGATGGAAAAAATCAACACTCTTGATGGGGCTGGAGGTGACTCATCCTTTGCCTCTGCTCCCTATGAAACTGAAGGTAGTTCTTCCTCCTTCTCTGGAGTTAACTCAATCTCTTCTCCCTCTAGATGTAATATCACCTCCCTCTCTGGGATTTCCTCTACATACACTAGAATTGTTGCCATGCCTACTTCCTCAACATCTCATGGCTCGACTCATGTACTAGGACTACTACACCTACTCCCTCTGAGTCTCATAATGTGTTTTCCTCCTCTACTAGATCTACCATAGTTGTGATATAGTCGGTCTTGACTCGTTGTATCCATGATCATTGGAACTGTCTCTGCTTTCTATCATGGTCCCGTCCTAGGAGGTACATTGCTCCTAGAGACTTCCTGTCTCTAAGAATCATGTATGGCAATGTCTCTCCTTGATATCATGTTGGAAGGTATTTCCTTCCATGTCTACCTTCTGCGATCGTAATTATGGCTCCTTCTCGGAGCTATTACCTGTGACCTTTCTAGAACAAGAAAGAAGAACAACAAAAATCATCTCCTAGAGGATATCAATTTATCTTGTGCACAACTATATACAATGACCCTCCAAATAATATGTCTTCTACTATGACCAACACACATCCATCATATACTCGATGTCATACGACTAACCATGTTGATTTTCTAGTGTTAAATTAAACAAGCACAATTTTCCACAAGTGGTAATTACTTCCAATGATATATGATATTACTTTAGTAAACAATAGAACATCACTAAGTAAATCAGAAAATTTCAACTTCTTAGTCTCTTCCTTAGATCACTTATCCCACGTGTGAAAGAGATAAAATATCTGTGTCTATTGTTGTGTCTTTCAAGTGTCTTTTTAGAGTAATATTAGATTGATCGAAAAAAAAAAGACACGTCTATTTTTACTAAAAATTATTGTCCACCATAATTTATGGAATTCTTTCTATAATTTAGGTAGGAGTAAAAGGTAATGTAACAACCCCATAAATTTAACACTCCCAACATTTTACTCTACTCTCATTTTCCTGGGCCCTCCTGTGAAGAAGTCAAGCCTAGTCCCGCTCTGATACCATGTTGTTTTTCTTCATATGAGATATAATCAATTTATTATTACAATGATGAGTGTTCCATATATAGGGAACAATTGGTGACCATCCACGAAATGATGCGTCCCTTGAATAATTAATAACTATTCATTATTAACATTTACTTATTATATATATAGTATTTAATAATCAATAATTATATTATTAATTATTAATCTAAGAGAATGTCTTCTCGATGTTGTCCAAACATCAACACTTTGTACATAGGTAGAGCACCGACGTGTATTTTCATGTCAACAACACTACTCAATTTAAATTTAGAAATAATATTTTTAAAAAACCTTTTGCAGTCAGTGATGCACATTGTACATAGATAAGCACCGGGGCACATTTTCTTATAAATAGAATCATTGTAGTTAAAATGGAAATAATAATGTTTTTTATATGGAAACTTCCATGCCTTAAATTGTTTCACAGGTTGGTGATGTGTAATAAACAATAATTAGGAATCGATGCTTCTATTAATTCATAACGCACTGACTAAATACAACAATTTTTAAAACATTTTTTATTTCGCAACGACAACATTATCATATACATATGTGTATGAATATGGTTGATGCACCAATGTGTATACATATGGTTGACACACCAATGTGTATACATATGGTTGATGCACCGCTGCGTGCGAAATTACTATACGCACCAGTATCTTATTTTGTAATTTTTTTTACATAATTTTTTTATTTGATGATTCCTAGCTTTTCATTTTTTTTCAGGGAGATTTTGAAAATCCCAAGAGACAAATGAGGGGAAAACCAATACATGTTGTTAGGAATTTCCAAAAAATTGTAGAAGGAGATGGTAAAATAAATTAACATAATCGTGTCACAAGAGGATCCATCCCGACTACAATGTGCATAAGAGGTAAATTATCATTCATTTATTATTTTATGTACATTGAACTTAATTATCGCATGAAATACTAATTTTCATTTTTTTTGTTGCAGAAAAGAAAAAAAAATAGAATTCATTCAACACATAAGACATGATGACGAGGAATAAAAGGTTTGATCACAAACTTTATGAGTATTTACATTTTCGGCCTTACTCAAGATTTCATGTTTGTTGTGATATTTATATTTAAATAATTAATTTACACTTGTCCATGGATGTATTCTAATAAGTTCCAACATGGAAAGAGAATTCAACCCATGAATTTATAGACATTGGGTTATGTAAAGGTTGCGAGTATATGTTGAAGTATGAAGGTTTAATTGAAGAAATTGTAAGTAGCTATGTTGTTTAACTTCTCTTATTTTATAATTAATATAACAACAAGAAACCTTTATAGTAATTATATCGGTTGTGCTTTGTCATGGTGTATTAAACATGCACGAAACAAGGTATGGAATAAAATCAACAAAAGAGATTTTTGAGAGAAGGCATGAAGCATGGATTCAAAATAATGTGTATTTTAATTATTTATGAAAGATTTGTTTGCTAAGGTATATTTTTTAATTTACGCAATGATGTATATTCTACTATATATAAATGTAGATATACTTATTACACTTTATTTTTATGTTTGTAGATGGAAGATGAAGAGACAAAACACAAAAATCAAGTCAATCAAGAAAACATTATGTTAAATAACTAAAGTACAATATTGCTTACAAATGAAAAAGAAATGAGTCATACATTCAACTCGATGACAACAATTCATGTGATGAATGACAATCAATATAATTGAATGCTACTGCAAGTTGTATGTTTTGGAATATTTGTCTGGAGAATTTTTTTAATGTACTTGACATATTGTCCAAATTGCATGAGGTTACCAATAAGTGTAACAATTTTATATTGGTTGTAGTTTGATTATTGTGGACCTTTATGTTGTATTTTATTGTATTGTTGAATGTTGTAAAATGTTGTGTTGCTTAATAATTAATATATAGATGATTTGCATTCTTACAAATAAGAGAGGTGTAATTTGTTGGATAATTCATTAATGCAATCATTATATCAAAATGTAATAACAAAATTATAAAACAATATTATGATAAAAAATATATTTTATTTTGATATGATTAAAAAAAACAATTAATTAAAATATATACATATGAATGCATTGAATTCTTGTGAACTCACTAAATATTACGTGCCATAACATATAAAGTGATTCATTTTGAGGTGTCATACACATCCTTCCATAAATAAAATAACATACAATAATATTTATAGTTTCAAAATTTTAGGGTGCACATGTTTAACATATGCACAAGGACTCCAAATATAAAATAAGCACTAGTGCTTTAATTTTAGTATACACATAAGAGCTCTAAATATAATGTAAGCATCGGTGTTTTAAGTATAATGTAAACAATGAAAGCCAATGTGTAGAAATTATAAAAGCATTATGCATGAAACAAAAAAAAGCGAAACATGTGAGTAACAAGTGCTACATGGCAGCGTAGTCCTTGCCAGGTTGGAATGGGAATAAATGTGACCGAGTATAGACACGTGGGTAGCAAGTTGAAGTACATGTGGTATCCATGCAGAATTTAGTATTCCCAAATTACTTTTATTTGAAATTTATAAAAAATTATTAATGTCTGGTACATCAAGAAAGGTTCCTAGTATCTAAGTTTGATAGTACAGGAAAGATTTAAAAGGAGTCTGGACAAAAAAAATTAGTGTACAATAGTAATACATTTAAAAGGTTCTTGGACACAAAAATTTTAGCATACAATAGAATATTAGTAACGTCTGTTACATAGGTTCGTGGACAAACACACAAAAAAATTATCATTCTCGAATTAGTTTTCTTTAAAACAAGGTTTCTTGGACACAAAAGAAATTGAAATTTATCAAATTATAGGTTCCTGGAAACCATAAATTATACATACGAAATATGTACTTTTATAAAGTACATATTTACTTTTATACATACCAAATATGTACTTTTATAATGTATGGGCATGAGATTTTATAGAGCATGCACAGATCCCTCATTCCATACTTAGCCACTTTTTGGATCGTGGGTTCTCAGGCTGGCGGGCTCAAAATTGGGCCTATGTTGTTATGTGCCTTACAAATATCACCCAGAGTTCCGCGATATACAAATTGACAAGTGGACTTGCGGATTGTTTGAATTTTAAGGGCCTCTTGTTGACGTAATAGCACAATTGGACTTGGCACTTGAAATTGCAGTGCAGATGTGGAAAGTAGTATGAAGGATAGGTGGTAAGGATGCAAGAAATGACATACTCTCTATATGTGTGAGCAGAAAAAAAGTATTGAACACAATTTTAATGATATTTATATAAACAAATAAAAAAGCGTGTTACATATTCCTGGAAATTATATATATATATATATATATATGATATCTCAAACTTGAATGAGTGATTTATCTCATATTTTATTTTGAAAATGCCGAAGCAGAAAAATATATGCATCAGGAAAAAAAAAAATTGAAATAAAATAAACAGAATGTCTTGACATTCAACATAGATGAAGATAAAAATATAGGAGCACATAAATATATAAGGAGACAAAATAATAGTTTTATTTGGAATATATGAAAAAAGAATACTTTGTTACATATTCTTGGAAATTTAAATGTGTTTGTCATATATATTGGGATTGGGGCTCTCGCGGACCATAAGAGAAATATGTACAATAAATAGGATTGTGGAAATAAGAAGTGGGAGATGGTAGAGTGTAATACCTGAAAAGTAGAAATGGGAAGATATCATTCTTTGTCTATAGATTTCTATTCAGAAAAGGTGGAATAACTGGATTGATAAACAAATGACTATCAATATAGACTTACAGTGATGGTACATATAAGTATTTTTGGTATTATTTTGTTGATGCCTTTTCCTGTTGGTTTTCGTTGCCGAACCGATTGAATAACTGGATTAATAAAAAAAGGATTTATAGCGATGTTCCATATAAGTATTTTTTCTATTTGCTTGTTGATGCCTTTGCCTGTTGGATTTTTTCGACGACCCGCTTCAAGTTCGTTTGGACGAATTCTTCAATGTAGCTTCTCAAGGGAACGACATTGATGTCATTCCATATTTTAATGCTGAAAAGTTCATTTTCTAATTTTCTTAGATTAATAGAAATATTACATAGAGCCTAATGAATGTCTCTGTTATGTACCGAAGAGCAGACTAGCCAGTTGGCCACGTGTTCTTCATGATATTCAAGAATACTATAAACGTTTTCTAAAGACAATGCCTTAAAATGATCAAATTGTTTATCGAAAGCTTGATTGGTTAACGCCAATGAGTTGATGATTAAGTTGGGGTCCTGGAAGTTATCGGTCCTTCCAGCTAAGTCTATTTTGGTGATATTTTTGAATAATGTTTCTTTCTTTGATATTGCTTTCTTAGATGATTGGATGATGAGATACAGGTTCTTCACCTTCTCTTTCTAGCATGCTTCTAATTGAGTGAGCCATTTTTTGGAGGGGAGATCATGTTGTCTTATTGTCGTGTCTGCCATGTTTTTGACATGAAAGGCAAAAGGAATGATTGTGTGAAAGTATTAAGTTTCTTCATTTTTAAAATTGGTCTACAAAAGTTTGAGCAAGTTATGTGCCCTACTTCCCATGGAATCCATATTTTGTGATGTTTCCCAGGCCTTAGTAATCAGTTCCATTATTTTGTTGATATTTTTCTCCACATGTCCTTTACATGATGTGAGGAAGCTGGAGGAGCCTTTTATCTTTTATGCAGGGGTACAGGGAGTCGCAGGCATGGATATTTCCAAAGGACTGCCAAGCAATGGCATAGGAAACAAAGCTTCCTCTAATTCCTTGATTCAATCCTTTAGTCTAGCATTCTCGGCCTCAATGATTCCAATGGAATCATGAAGAGAATCTATGGTTGCCATGTGAAGTCCAGATATTTTGGATGCCTGCATATTGGCAAGGTCAAGTTCTGAACGATGTTTTCTTTTCTTATTTTTTACATCTCTTTTTTCAATAATTAACTTTTTATATTCTCTTTCAAAAACAACACTCTAGAATACGAAGGATTCATCTTTGTAAAAAAATTCAATATCAACTATGTCCATTGGGTAGCTATGGTGAATCACGTCTCCCAGCTGATCAAGGTTGCAAAATATGCTATCCAGATCAGCATTAAGATCCATTTTTTCACTCTCAATTTTGGGCTCCTCCGCCTCTCCTATAATTGTTTTTCCCTTCTTCTGCACAAGAATCTTGTGAGAACTATCAATTTTAGGATGAACCTCATCCATTTGAAGAAAATTGGGTTGCTTTGTTACTGTGGAAGGTCGTTGGAGCGATGCTTTGTTATTGTGGTGGTTTTGGTCCTTAGGATCGAATATGTTCATTGTATCTCTATAGAACTGATGTGGAGCTGCTACCAGTAGTTTATGAAAACGTTGGTTTTCTCCAGACGTTGGTTGAAATGAAAAAATGGAGGGGATAATATAACCCCCTGGAAATGTTGGTTCAATGTGTGCGAATGGAAAGTATCCTCGATCTCTTCACTCATTAATGACAATATCTATGCGTTATGTATGGTGACCTGTTAGAATTAAATCTTAATTATTGCATACTTAGAAGTGTGAAGGTGGTGGTTATGACGAATAACATTTAAGGATTGGAGGTTTCATGAATGAACCAAGATGACGGCGTGTGAATGACATTCCATGATATTTGAAATTAACATTGGGATGGGATAACAAAAGCCTCCAGAAATATTGGTTTAGTGTGCATTAATGGCAGATCTTCTCGAGCCTTACGCCTATCAATGATAATTTACACAGTGTCTACATGATGAGTTGTTAGCATTAAATATTTATAAACAAGACATATATATATATATATATATATATAAACATTATTTTCTATTATAGACAGGTGTGAAGGTGATAGAGATGGGGAAGAGAAAGCAAGGAAAGAATGTCCAAGTCTGAAAAGTGGTCGGACGGGCTTCAAAATAAGTTTACAGGAAATAGTGAGGACATGTGAGTGTCCAACAGTGAAACTGCATGAGTCATATTTTTTTACTGCAAAATGCGTAAAATGTAAGAGGGCATGATGGTGCAGTTCAACAGACGATTTGTATATTTGCAAAATTGCGAGAAAGTGGCTAAGTATGGAATAGGGAAATGTTGGTCGAGCTCGTTTTCGAAACTAGGGTTTGAATATTTCGTGAATGGTCCAACTCGAGGTCCCGAGAATGACATTCCAATTTTTAGTAACCTACAGAGCAGTGTGATTTTGTGTAGGCTTTCAGGAAGCATAGAAATGGGAAGCGTGCAAATTCTTTGGATCGCGGGTTCTCGGGCTGGCGGGCTCAAAACTGGGCCTCTATTGCTATGTTCCTTACAAATAGTACCCAGATGTCCGCGATATACAAATTGAGAAGCGGACTTGCAGGATCAACATTGCACTTCTATTGTTTTGTTTCCTCCAAACAACACTCGGAGTTCCATGATATACAAATTGATAGACGAACTGCAGGGCTAGCAGGCCTAGGATTGCGATTGTTTATGGATCGGAGTTCCGCGATATACAAATTTTGATATTTTACAATTTAATTGGATGGTTGGAAATTGCACTTGTATTGGTCCGTGTCCTCCAAACAACACTCGGAGTTCCACAATATACAAATTGACATGCAGACTTCCATACTTAGAAAGTTTTTGGATCGCGGGTTCTCGGGCTGGTGTGCTCAAAATTGGGCCTCTATTGTTCTGTATCCTACAAATAGAAGGCAAAGTTTCACGATATACAAATTTAAAGATGAACTCCAGGACTGGAGGGAGGAAGATTGTGATTGTCTACATGTATAACATATAACATATATGTTATATATCTAACATTATCTAAAAACATTATTTTCAAGTACTAAAATATGAATATTAACTATTGATATTGTACAATTTAATTAAACAAAATTATGAAATGAGTCACAAGATTCGAGTCCGGGTCCAATTGTAGATCACCGAAGTTTTGAGCACATGATGTATATTGCGCACATGGGGCATGAGAGCTGGATGGCGCCAACAAACGAACCCACAACCATAAAATTCACGAACTATGAAAACGAATGGCGGTCGGTTGGAATTGTGATGTAGAGATATATATGGACATGAAAGTTTCCACTCCATCGTCTGGGAACCCCTAACCATAGACATGGATTACCCAAGTTTTGTATGCAAGATGTACACTCGGAACATGGGGAATGAGAGTTCGATAAGGCTTAGCCGGCAACCCACAACCATAAAATTGGCTAAGGAAACGAAAGTGCTCGGTCAAACTCATGGTGTATATTTCATAATTCATGTGCAATACCAATTGTGTGGTGACCATACCAGTATTTGTAAAAATCAGGGAAAACTAAATATGCACCTTTATAAAGTATGTACGGAACTCCACTTTTTCGATTGCGGGTTCTCGTGCTGGCGGGCTCAAAATTGGGCCTCTATTCTTCCGTGTCCTACAAATAGCACCCAGAGTTCCGTGATATACAAATTGACAGATGGAATCCAAGACTGGAGGGTTGAATATTGCGATTGTATACATGTATAACATACAACATACATGTTATATAGCTAACATTATCTAAAAACATATTTTCAACTACTAAATTATTAATATTAAATATTGATATTCAACAATTTAATTAAACAAAGTTATCAAATGAGCCATAAGCTTTGAGTCTGGGTCCAATTGTAGATCACCAAAGTTTCGTGCACAAGATATATACCATGCATAGGGGGCATGAGAGTTGGATGGCACCCACAAAGGAACTCACGCCCATAAAATTCACAAACTATGAAAACGAATGGCAATCGGTTGGACTCGTGATGTAGAGATATAGATGGACATGAAATCTGGCACTTCATCATTTGGGAACCTGTGAGCATAGACATTGATTACCCAAGTTTTGGATGCATGATGTAAACTCGGAACATGGGGAGTAAGAGTTCGATAATGTGTAGCGGGGAACCTGCGGGCACAAAATTGGCTAAGGAAATGAAAGCGCTCGGTCAGACTCCTAGTGAATATTTCATAATTCATGTGCAACACAAACTGTGTCATGACCATACCAGTATGTGTACAAAGAAAGGAAAACTAAATATGTACCTTTATAAAGTATGGGCATGATATTTTATAGAGCATGTACGGATATTTAATTCCACACTTGGCCACTTTGTGGATCGCAGATTCTTGGGCTGGCGAGCTAAAAAATAGGGCTCTATTGTTTCGTGTCCTACAAATGGTACCCAGAGTTTCATGATATACAAATTGACAGGTGGAACTACGGGTTGGCTGAGATTTTATAGAGCATGTACACTTTTTGGATCGCGGGTTCTCGGGTTGGCGGGCTAAAAAACGGGTTTTTATTGTTGCATGCATTACAAATAGCACCTAGGATTCCGCGATATACAAATTTACAAGGGGACTTGTGGGCTGGCTGGCTCAACATTGTACTTCTATTGAGTTTCATGATATATAAATTAACAGATGGACTCCAGCGCTGGCAGGCTCTAAGAAAGGATCAATACATACTAAATATGTACTTTTATAAACTATGGACATGACATTCTATAAAGCATGTACAAATCCCTTATTACATACTTAGCCACTTTTTTGGATCGCGGACTTGCAGGTTGGATAGCTCAACATTGCACTTCTATTGTCTCGTGTCCTCCAAACAACATTCAAAGTTCCACGATATAAAAATCCACAGATGGAATCCAGGACTGGAAGACTCAAGATTGAATATGATTACACATTACATGTAATATGTATGGCAGGTTATCGGGCTGTCGGGCTCTAAATATCCACTTTTTGGATCGCGGGTTGTCGGGCTGGCAGACTCAAAAGTGGGCCTATATTGTTCTGTGTGTTGCAAACAGCACCCAGAGTTGTGCGATATACAAATTGAGAAGCGGATTTGCAAGATGACTGGCTCAACATTGCATTTCTATTGGTTTGTGTTCTCCAAATAGCACTCAGAGTTCCACGATATACAAATTGACAAATGGACTCCATGACTGGCGGGCTCAAAATTGAATATGCATTACACATTACAAGTAATATGTACAATATGAAATGGGAAAGAGGACGGTCTTGCTGGCGATATAAAGGTAAGTGGAAATCTGAACACGTGTATCTGCCAGTTGTAGACCTAGAAATTTTCTAAGGAACAAGTAATCCATACTAAATATGTACTTTTATAAAGTTTGGATATCAGATTTTATAGAGAATGTATAGATCCCTCATTCCATACTTAGCCACTTTTTGGATCGCGAGTTCTCGGGCTGGCAGGCTGAAAATTGGGCCTCTATTGTTCTGTTTCCTACAAATAGCACCCAGAGTTCTGTGATATACAAATTGACAGGCAGACTTGTTATTGTCCATACCAGTATGTGTACAAACCATACAAAACTAAATATGTACCTTTATAGAGTATGGACATGAGATTTTATAGAGAATGTATGGATATCACATTCCATACTTGGCCATTTTGTGGATCATGGGTTCTCGGGCTGGCGGGCTCAAAAAATAAGCCTCTATTGTTGTGTGTCCTACAAATAGCACCTAGAGTTCTGCGATATACAAATTGACAAGCAGACTTGTTGGGTGGCTGAGATTTTATAGAGCATGTACACTTTTTGGATTGCGGGTTCTCAGGCTGACAGGCTAAAAAATGGGCCTCTATTTTTTTGTGCCTTACAAATAGCACCCACAATTCCGCGATATACAAATTGACAAGCAAACTTGTGGGCTAGATGGCTCAACATTGTACTTATATTTATTTCCGTGATATACAAATTGACAGACATACTCCAGGGCTGGCGGGCTCCTAGAAACGAGCAATACATACTAAATATGTATAGATCCCTTATTCCATACTTAGCCACTTTTTTGGATCACGGACTTACACGCTAGAGGGATGTAAATTGGGACTCTAATGTTTTGTGTCCTACAAATAGCACCTAGAGTTGCGCGATATACAAAGTGACAAGTGGACTTGCGGGTTGGTTGGCTCAACATTGCACTTCTATTGGATCACAGACTTGTGGGCTAGAGGGCTCTAAATTGGGCCTCTAATGTTTTGTGTCCTATTAGCACCATAAGTCACCTCTAGATTGCGACAAAGGTAATCCTGATACCCATCAGTTTTATATGTCACAATGAATGAATAAGGGTGGTCGAATGGGCGCAGAACGAAGAAAATATTGCTTTAACTCAGAATCCCAGACTAGGAAAAACATAAGCAAGTGAGGTCTTGATCTAACTCCAGTAAGGAAGTTGAGTTTAAAATGAGTAGAGGGAAGACTTGGTGAGAAAATGTAAGAGTCTTCTATGGACATCCAGTCTTCCAACAACCTAAGGAAGAAAAGATACAAGAACAAGATCCTCTTGGACCCGAAGTTTCAGAAACTAAGATATGCCTAAATGACATAGTTATAACAACATGATGATCAAACCTACATCACAATGCTACTGTAACAACTCGACTGGATCCTCCAATTCTGATCTACTTAGTGTAAGAGGGAAAATATAACATAGGAAACTGATTAAAACTGTTGAAAATATTGGAGTGATCAAACCTACATCACAATGACATAACTACCCTTGACTGGATCCTCCAATTCCAAGTGTTTTAACATAGTTGTTTACAGAGATATCGAAAGAAGTTGACTTTCATTAAACAAGAAGTCTCAAATACAGATGCATAACCAAAGGAACGAGTGCTTCCTCAAAACTTTACAATACGGGAGCCTATCTCAACCATCGATGACGCTTACAAAATATCAAAATTGAGTATAAATAATCGGAACTGATCATGGCCCTCAGGGATACGATCAGACCACTACATTCAAAGATTTGCATTTCCTCCTTCTCCTATCAGACTGCACATGTTTTCCTCTATTAGAGGTGAAATTAAAATAGTATGGACTTTGCAGGAAAAGCCATTTACAAAGGATCTCTAGGCTATCGGCTAGCCACCATGACCATCCTTTCTTGCTTTCCATTAATGGGGTGAATTGAGGCTTCAACCATCACCCCCTATTTCCATTAACTTCCTTCATTGGGATCGGGATGAGTTCTGACATCCATGAATGCCCCAGGTGGTGCCCTGACTTCTTCAAATCAATATCGGTGCTTCGAGCCCTGTTGCTCTTCTTTTGCAATCAATACATGCGCTTTCAGCCCTTTGGTTCAGCTCCTTTCCATCATTCCACATGACCTCAGGCCATGACCCTGTGCTTATCCCCTATAACATTTTGGGATTTTTCATATCAGGAGTTCTCACTCCCATTGATTCACAACACCGCAATGCCCGAAATCACAAAATGGTCATATCCATATCGACGGTTGGATCTTCTCTAAAATTGATGGCCAAGATTGCTTCCCCGAAGACCCCACATCACCATCTCTATGAAATATGTGCTAATATTCTTCCCAGACCCACACATCATAGGGCCATGGGCTATGACCATGAGCCCAAACTTTGAGCGCTTCGTGATTTAGCATGTCGGGAGTTTGTGTTGTGCTCCATGCTTGAACCTCTGATATGCGAAATTGTGATTTCGCATTATCTACTACCACGTGCCCCTCTTCTTTAGATGACCCAGATCAAATTGTTATTGTGGGACCACATACCATCGACACTCTTGGGAAGACTTTTCTTTGGCTCGGATCTTGCGCCACGCATCCCCTGGAATGGACGATCCTGATTATTTCACGGTTTCGCATCTCGTGAGTTTTCAGGACTTTCCCTCCCACTTTTTCGACTCAAGAAATCGCAAAAATATGACCCAATAGTCTAGATATATCCCTTGATCAACGACTCCGATCTTTTTGCAATTTCACATTTTGGAAGTCTGTGATGTGATCCACTCTCGACCTCCTGATTCATGAAATCGCAACTATGTTGATCATGCGCCACATGTCCCTCTGAAATGAATGTCCCAGATCTCACAATTTTGGGGGCCTTGGTCTGATGTTAAACTTTGCGCAACTCTATAATCCCAATCGCCCGATGGCGACCGATCTAATTTATCTGATGGATCCGATGGCTGAGACTGAGCCTGTGCTTGATGGATTTTCGTTGACCAGGTATGTGCGCGCCTTTGCATAATTGCACCCTGACTTTGGATAAAAATGCATATGGTGGATTTTTAAACCCCTTTTCTTGCATTTGGTTACCCAATGGCCAACTTCAAAGGAAAAACATCCCCTTTCAAGAATACGTTCTAACATTAGTCTCCATGGGGGATAGAGTCCTCCCTGCGAGGCTCTAAGATCTCCTTTTGCAATTCCAATCGCCTTATGTTGGGCTATGGAGTCAAGCTCAAAACACACTGCTAAAAATACAGGCTGAAAGTAAAAACAAAAATAAACACACATGCTCAAAGGAGCTTATTTATGTACAGTCCTAAACTAATAAATTTTACATAGTGCTAGGTGAAAGAAAACTTCCACCATAGCCAATCAAGTAACTTCCCAAATGGAAGCTCATTTACTTTGTCGGTGATCACTAGCAGTTGATGCAACTACGACAGTGGAATGGTTACATCCTTTATCTTTCCTCCTAACACTGAGGTTAGGATAAAGATGGGTGGCTTCAAAACATGAAGGAAGTACAAATCCATGTACTCCTTCACAGGCTCGTAGGCAAAATGGTGAACTCCTGAAATGTTGTAACAAGCAACAATCCTTGTTACGCAACTTCTCACACATGGTTGAATATCTCTGGTAGGTACAAGAGGGTTATCAGTCAATACAGATTGATTGATCTCAGGTGATGGTTGCTCAATAATAGGTTCTGAACAGGAGATAAACTACTCCTTTTGTTGCTCCTCTAGTTCTTCTGGTTCTTCTTCTTGGCTCTCCCAAGGGTCAGATTCATAATCATAATAAACAGGACATGTGGTAAAACTCTTCTCTTCATCTTGCTTCTTAGTTTCCTCGGTATGTCTAGGAGGGATGATTTCCTCAAGATAATCTTGCTTAATGAACAGAGGATAAGGCCCAATAGTCTATTCTTGGAAACCCTTCACATCTAGCTCATAACTTGATTCGTAACTGTCATATACAGATTGGTCACTTCTCTAGTCGGTCAAATGTGATGTGGGGATTTGCTTCTCTTCATATGAATAATCCTCAAATCTAGGGATAACAATACAAAGTGGAATGATATCCCGATCCTTCTTTTCAGTCCCAAATGTAAACACATCATGGGAAATCTCGTGAAGAAAAATAGAAGAATCCTCCTCCACAATGTCTCGTTCCTTTAAAACCGATACAACATGCTTATGAGGAGCAGAAACTAATGTCTCTACCACCATGGAATATTGAATACTACCCTCATCAGTAGGGCCACCAAGAAAAATAGCTTTAAGAACTGGAAAATCCTTTGTATTTTCTTAAAAAAGGTAGCAGTCATGATCTGCCTTCAACTCTTCTATCTCTACAGAGAGATATTCTACTAGCTCTGTCAACTTGCCTAGAGCATCCTCCTCTTCATGGTCCTCACCCTCACAAATTTCATAAGACACAGCCACATCTTGATCATGGCCTTCATACTCCTCACAACAATTATGATAGATTAACTTAGAGGAATAATTCCTTTGACAGTGCCCACTGAATCATGCATGAAACTCTCTCAAGAAGGAGATGCTAGCAAGGGGTAAAGAATGATACCATTCATGAGCATCCCCTACTAATGAGAACATGAACAATTTTAATAATACATCCTCATGATGTATATCCCATTGATGCATGAGTTCATGAAACTCACGAAGATGATGAGCAGGGTTGTCCTCCACATGCCCTCTAAATATGGGCAAATAATCATCCCATTCATCCATAGTAGGGACAACATTAAGAAAACCAGGAAAAATAGAAAAATTAAGAGGAGAAAACCTCTGAGCCAATATTTTGTCCATTTTGAACTAGTGAAGTCTCCAAACAATACCTCAACCATGGAGTCTCCAGGTGAATGATATGTAGAATGCGTGTGTTTAGCCTTTGTTCACCATAAAAGGCCATATCTTATCGTTGTTGTTCCATAGAGAAATTCTAGAGCTAAGAAGGAAGATGTTGAAAACCTTCTTGAGAAAGCTCCTCTGGGTCAACTTTCAAGTGTGCTATAAGTAGTCACACTGAAACAGTGGAGTGGAAATAGTGGATTCACCACAGTGGAGTCGTCAAGTGCACAGTTGCAATCTTTGAAGTACTAAGTTTTGATGCACCTTCAGAACTAGTAAGCTTTGTCGTTCAATCCTAGGGAAAATATTTAATTTCTTCCTCGACAACGGTGCTAGAAATGTTAGCACTAGAAGTCACTTATGGATTGCGGCAGAGGTAAGCCTGATACCCATCAGTTTTAAATGTCACAATGAATGAATAAGGGTGGTCAAATGGGTGCAGACCCAAGAGAATATCACTTTAAATCAGAATTCCGGACCAGGAAAAAATAAGTAAGTTAGGTATTGATCTAACTCTAGTCAGGAAGTTGAGTTTAAAATAAGCAGAGGGAAGACTTGGTGAGAAAATGTAAGAGTCTTCTATGGACATCCGATCTTCTACCAGCCTAAGGAAGAAAAGATTCAAGAACAAGATCCTCTTGGACCCGAAGTTTTTGACACTAATGTTACACATTATTTTTGTCACCCTCATGATCGTTAATGATTTAAACCTATATGTTTCCTTCAGAAGGGTCAGTGGCCTGAATTCGTAAAGAAACAAGCGAGAAGAAATTTTCATGAGAGATGAAGTTGTGTTTTCCTTTGTAAAAACCCTATTTTGGAGGATTTCCACGGGTTGCACCATAGCTAGGGTGCGGAAATGCCTGATTTCTGTAGGCTACACTATAGCTAGGGTGCGAAGTTTCTGCAGGTTGCACTATAGCTAGGTCGCGACAACCTTCGTATGTGGGAAAAACATGCGTCTTTCGATGCATCTAGAAGGAGAAGCTTCTATGGTGAGGTGGCCTCTGAATGGTTTGGATCTTACTCACTTTCATGATTTAGTGGGATCATCCTAACCTCCTCACCTTATCCTCTTCATCTTATAAAAGGAGAGGAGCTCTCATGGAGAAAGTGAGCTGGTTTTGGAGCTTGATTGGAGTTGAATTGAGAATGATTTTCTGATTTCAAGCTCGTTAAAAAATGAAACCATTTATAAGGATATTTTTTTGCATCTCTGTGGAAACCTCGTTAAAAAATGAAACATAGGTCTAGGGATTGAACCTGGATTGTCAAGAATAGTTCTTATCCTGTGTCAAGCTCGTTAAAACATGAAACAACTTCCCCCTCTCTGTTGAGTCAAATCCTTCGTCTAGTATTTGAAGATTCATTTTCATCTTCCTTTGAAGTTGGATGAAATGAAGCTTGGGGGGGGAATGCTTCTAGCCTATGGACTTCATGTTGAAGTTGAGACACTAGCTTCTTAAGCTGGGGGCTAAGTACCGACCATACCTTTGTTATGTGTTGGGAAGTTCAAGCATAGTTTTGTATGGTTCAAGCTTGTGTAAAAATGAAACCACCTACCTCAAGCATAGTTTCCTCTAGTTAAAGCTTGTGTAAAAATGAAACCACCTTCCTCAAGCATAGTTTCCTCTAGTTCAAGCTTGTGTAAAAATGAAACCACCTACTCCAAGCATAGTTTTCCTCTGGTTCAATCTTGTGTGAAAATGAAACCAGGACCAAGCATAGTTTCCTCTTGTTCAAGCTTGTGTAAAAATGAAACTAGGTCCAATCATAGTTTTGTTTAGTTTTTAAGCTTGTGTAAAAATAAAATCTATCCCAAGCATAGTTTTGTTTTGTTATAAAGTTTGCGTAAAAATGAAAACAATCCCAAGCTTAGTCTTTGTTCTTTCTCATGCTCGTAAAGACATGAGAATAATTTACCGATCTTAGTCTTTGTTCTTTCTCATGCTCGTAAATCAATGAGAATGTAACTGAGTATACTTTTATCACTTTTTCGAACTCGTAAAGGTTATACAAAAAAGGAACCCATTGGAGTTCCCTTTAATCTCTTTTCAGACTCTCAAAACATGAAAAGATTGTCGAGGGACCTTGTTCTTTTCACGCTCATATAAGTATTTGAAGAAAATGTCTGTTGAGCGATAGTTTATTTCTTTTTCGATATAATCAGACTACTTTACGAAAAAATAACTGAGAGAGTTTTATTTAAGTGTTTTTTAGACTCTCTAAACATGAAAAACCCCTAAGTTTTCTACTTTTGGACTCGTTAAAAAACATCGAAAAACCCATATGGGACCAAACCACTCCTTCCTAGGGTTTGTTAAAGATACTCTGAGGGACGCGTCCAAAGGATGAACTTACATTTACAAGCATATGTTATCCTCCTCAAGATTGCATAAAAATAAAGAGGTACTCGCCAGAAATGGTGGGGGAAAAATTGGGAAAGAAATGTGTATAAACCTGTATTATATGGAAGAGTCAATTTTTGAACCTGATACCCTTTCACTAGCTTTGTGTCTAGGTTGGAAAATCCACTTGTCTCTTGATCATACTCCTTTATAAGATTACAAATTGGTATGTGATCCTTGTTGTTGAGTTAGTTTTTCCAAGACATTTGTCGTGTCGTCAATATGCTCAAAGAGAAGTTCAACTCGGAAATCCTTCTATTGCATCGGCCATTTCTGCAGTCCTTAAGCCTTCTATTTCATCATCCATCCCTGAGTAATTCCTGAGTTGCCAATTACTCTTATCTACTTCAAATCATGTTACATGTTTCGTGTCATTGATGGGGTGTTACACATTATTTTGGTCACTCTGGTGATGTCTCTGTAGTTATGTGTTCAGGCTCTCATAAGGACCTTTTGCCTAAGAAAAGTGATTGTTGTCTTATTCTACAAAACATATTTTTAATATGATTTCGTAGGCTACATGTATTGTAGGGTGCGAGAAACCCTGATTCTCGCAGGCTACCCTATACTTGGATTGTGAGATATTTGCAGTTTTCTCTATAAGTAGGGTGTGAACCTGCTTCAAAGCTTAAAAGGGAGAAGAGGTTACAAAGGTTCTAGAAGAGGATATTCTAGAAAATGAGTTGGCATTCGCATGGTGGGCATCCTTATGACTTATCAGATTTAGTGGGATCATCCTCATCCCTTTAACCATCTCTCCTTCTCCTATATAATGAAAGGTTTCTCAAGGAAGAGGTTAAGAAATATTGAATAGAGAATTGATGAAAGAATATATTTTGAATTGTGTGAGGAATCCTATTTGATTTGATGCTTGAGGCCTCCATTTGTCCATCAAGCCATAGTGGATCTTCTTTATGCAAGCATGGAGCAAGTGTGTGTGTTGGAACGAAGGACAACCGAAAGGAAGCTTGCGACATCAAGGCAATATGGTTGTATCTTCTACTTTCATTTAATATAATACAACAACATGTCCCTTTCCCATAAAATCACTCTTATTTTATTACATGACTCCTTGATCACATGTTTAAGTCTTCATTGAATGTATTATTGTTTCTTTCACCTTGGTCTATTTGTGTCGTTGTAGATCTGATATCATAAGGCTACCAAAGAGAAGCAGGGACAACAAAGACATAAGGAAGCGATATCTAAAGGTACGTCACTTATTCCTTCTTCAATGAAAAATTCAATGATTGTAACTTAGGGGAAGTGTCATGTCCTATCCTGTTTTTTTCTAGATCTAGGTGGATCTAGGGAGATCTGTTAATGTCCACATATACCGATTTATTCTATTAAAAAATTGGCGACTCCACTGGGGATACGACTCATTTTGTGGTTTTCTGTTGGCCATTCGCTCTTGGCCTACGTTTTCCATTGCCAACCAGTCTCTAATTCTGTAGGAGACCCATATAGACTCTCTGGACCTAGAAGTTCACTCACAATTTTTGTCCCTTTTCCAAATTTTCCTTGATTACAAACCTTCTCGCATTGTACCTCTCTATAGCTTGCGAGAAACATTGATTTTCGCACCCTACTATTCAGTCCAGTGAGACCTTCTCGCACCCTGTCAGTGTCTGGACTGCGAGAATTCCTAATTTTCTCACTGTACCCCACTACTAGGCTACGAACTCATTTGTAAAATTTTTCGATTAGGTCTTTTTTTTTTTGATGCCCAGATTTATTTCTTTACCTGGGAAGAACTTATTTTTCCAGTGTTTGACTGTTTCTTGACTTCAAATCTTGTGGTTGATTGGTTTTCGGAGATTGAAAATTCTTCTTAATCATTTTTTCCCAGTTTTTACTTCTTGGTCTTTTATCAACAAGGGTATAATCTCTGATTCTGAGATCTGAGTGCTTGTTTGGTCAAAAGTCTTTGATTGGATTAAAAGTTGGGATTAATTGTCCTTTTAGATTACTTGCTACTTGGAAAGTTCTTTGTCCATGTGCATTTGAAGAGACTTTTTCTTGTGAATTTTTTATTTTTTATCTCCATTGAAAGATCTATTTGGGTGTTTGTTGAGTATTTTATTTTCATTGGTTTCTTACTTTTTCTTAGTTCCATCCCTATTTTTTGGTTTCTAAAAAAAAATTAAAGTCTTTTCTTTTAAGCAATCATTTATTCAGAAAATATTGGCATTAAAATCTTGAAAGAGAACGAATAGTGAATTTACATTGTCAATGATTGTTTGGTACTACCTTTAAAAAGAGAATCACACATCGTAGTTTCCATTGTTCTAGAAAACTCATTTTTCCCTCTTGTAGCTAGAATTCATCGAACGAAAGTTTGTATCATTCATTTATATTTACGCATTGTTGGTTCAAAGTCTTACACAACATTGGTTTCATTTCCGTCTCCCTCTTGCGTAACAACGACCTTTAATAATATTGTGCAACTTTAAAATTCAACTAGTAACATTTTCTAGGGATCTTTTGCACCAACATTAGCTAGGCTAGAGCTTTGTAATAGGCAATGAGACACACTTTCCAAAGCGCAAAACACACAATAGTATCTTGTGATAGGGAGTGTCAAATTCCATTTGCAACATTTTCTCCTGGGAATCCCTTCTCACACAAGGGTCAAACCTGAGGTCGCATTGAGGTTGACAGAGTTACTCACCCTTATTTGTTGATCTTGGTGTAGAGATCACACGTATTATGGGGGTCACTTGAAGGTATACCCACAATGATGAGTGGAAGCCTCTCAAGTTGATTTCAGGCTAGGTACCCTACCCATGCGTGTGGATCAGAATGTCGATTGTTCCCCCAAGCATCATTATTGTTTGTGGTAACTTTAGTATCCTATCATCTTAGCGTCTTACACAAGGTTATTGTGGAGGGGTAAGTCTTCACAGTACCTGGAATTGATGTTGGCCAGACTCACTCAGTCTCCTTGGAGGGTATACCCAAGATTATGTGTGGGAGCTTGCACTGGGTGTAAGTTCGTTAAGTAGTTCGTCAATGTAGCTTTTCCACCCTAGCCTAGCCCCTTCTTGTCTCGACGTCGCGACGTTGGATTTCATCACCAACTAGTGACTTCGGAATAGGAAGGTCTTGTTTTCTTGGTTTTGATTCCTATATTTTACTAGTGCGTGTTGTTTGTTTCCATAAGTTGGACATAGAATTTCTTTCGTGAGATTTTAGCTCGATCACCATTGACCCTCCACGTTGCTCACGTAGAATGCAAGGACTACCCCCAGAAGATCTAGAAGGTTCTCAACCCTTGCCTACCAACTCACCGAAGGGCTCTCCTCAACAGAGTGAAGTCAAAGACATTGCCACTCCACGAGTGGAAAGAACTGACTCTTTAGACCAATTCTGAATTATAGATTTTCTAGAGGGCTTACGACTTCCTCTCAAATTTGTGAGACATATTGTTTGAGTGAATTCATCCAGAGATATTGTTGTTGAGTCTTCTACATTACCAACCAGACCTTTCATAGGCCCTGAATTTTAGGATCCTTTTTGGACTACTGGCATTTTTAGACAGGATCTCTTTGGCTTAGGAACAAGTGTTGATATCACTTTCACACCAGAGCCACCTAAAACATCTGATCCAGACTCGATACCTTTTACTACTGCCTATTATTTCCCTAGTTCATATGCTCAACCAACTGACCATATCTTGACTATCTCCCTTCAAATGGCTCATTATATCAGATACTATGAATCTTCACACCAGGAATACAGTGGCTAGACAGGCCCCCATTGGCACATCGTTGTTTCCCAGACTCACCCTGGTGCTTCCCCCCAGATATCATGCATTGAATGCTTCTACTCCCGTTCCTACACAAATCCCATCTGGGACTCCTGGCATTTCCACTCCTTCTGGGCACTGTCTTGTTCCTGGTTTTATTCTGACACTTCCTCAACCCCCTTCCAGAGGGTCTCTTCCATCCCCTATTGGAGGAACCGACTCTAGTGGCACCACCCATTATTTCACGCCTAATTACCAGATTCCTGTTGGCGGACAATTTCACCATAGAGGCCAAACGCAACCTCCAATTAGAGGGAAACCCCCACCTACCCCACCCTTTGGACAGAACATACCTACATCCTTGGCCCAGTATTGGAACTATCTTATACAAAATAATCCTCAATCGACTGGGGGGAAACAACCTCAAGCTAGCTCTTTCATACCCCCTAGTACAGGCCAACCATATCCAGGTCTGTCCAATTCCATTTGGAGCTTGAACGTTGGACCCAATGTCCCTATTTAAGGGAACCGCCCTAACCAATACAACCCTATAAATTACATGCCTCCACACCAACAACCGAATCTGCCTAGATCTTCTCATTAATTGCAAACTTCTTACGGTCCTACTGGTATACCTACGGGACTTTCACCCCAAATTCACCAGTACCCCCACGTGAATAGATAGTTACCCTTCTTAGCCAACCTAGACCTCCCTGATCTGTCTAGAATTTTAAATGATCCTATCTTTCACTCTCCTCAATGGCCCTTCATACCGGCAAAACTACCATCCGACATTCCTAAGTTTGATGGTAAATTGGGAGAGGACCCGAACAATCATGTAATGACTTTCCACCTTTGGTGTTCATCCAACTCTTTGATGGATGACTCTATTCGATTACGTCTTTTTCAGCGAACTCTCACGGGTTCCGCCGCAAAGTAGTATATAGAATTACCACGAGGCTTCTTCGCTGAATTTAACACCCTTTCCATGGATTTCCTCACCCACTACCAGTTATCGATCTGTTATGAAACGGTAAGATGTCTGAGGTGAACTCTGTTCAATCTAACCCTACCGGAAAGAATAAATCCAAAAAATGGAAGGGTAAGAATAAGGAGGATAAAAATAATCTGCAATCTAAGAAGACCAAAACACAACTTGTTGACGATAAGGATAAGCGCAAACCCCAATGCCCTTGTATTATCTATGGTGATGATCACTACACTAAGGATTGTCCAAGATGATCCGTGGTTACTAAGTTCCTTCAAGGGACCCCAAAATCGCCTACCACGACCGTGTTGTCACAACCCTTCCCTTCTCAACAGCAAGCCCAATTGGTCATTCATGACCAACCTTCCCCCTCCACTACATCCTATGTCTTAATGTGTACAGGTGATTCAATGAAGAATGATGTCACACTTACCACTTGAGCCAACGATTATTCTTCCTCCAAAGAGAGGTTTGATTAAATACCTATTTCGTTGGTCCAACCATCTCTCTCGGCTCCACCTACCAACGGTCCTCTTCATATCGAATGACCGAGCCTAGATACAATTCTTCTCTTTTATAACCCTAAGCTACACCACACATGCTTACCTGGAATCATGCCATCTCATATCCCTTCTTTTCCAAAGAACTGTTGAATAACTCTTTAAAATACCTCTTTTAGAAAGGCCCATGTGCCCTACTCCATTACTGCACACGTGTACACATTGGATGACCTAAAATAGCCCATGTGGACTGACAAAAGCACGAAAAAAGAAAAGTTGTCAACAGAACACAAAATCTATGGGTGAGTTAATTGAAACTCTCGGCCATGCATGGCCGAGGGTTTGTCCAAATACCTAGCTCCTTCTAGCCTATAAAAGAAGGGGTAGGGGTCCCATTTGGAAAAAGAAAAAATATAGCAAAGAAACTCTGCCCATTTTTGTATTCCCATTGTCCCAACCCTTTAGCCTTTCCTTGTGCCAAAGGAGATACAAAGAAAAGAAGTTGGAGGACAGTTGAAGAGGAGCCCAGGATTAGGTTCGCAGAGCGGTGGCCAGTCTCAACTTTTGTAAGTTCACTCATTCAAAGTAATAAAGAAAGTGCTTTTCCCATCCCAATTCATGAGTTATTCATAGTTTGTTAGTACATGTTTGAATTTGTAACCCGCTAGTCTTTAGGTAGAATGCATGTGTAGTTGTTTCTTGTCTTGTATGCAGGTCAGCGTTGGAAAGGAGAAATGCGAAAAAGTAATCAAGTATGACAAGGGATCGACATCGAATGCCCAGAATGAGGTAGGTCAATCTAGCCATTTCATATACTGAAAAGAAATGGGATTTAAGGCTGGGGATGAAGGTAGAAAGTAAATTTTCTCTAGGTCATATTTGCATGCAAAGTCTAACCCTATTTGCTAGTCCATAAGGATATTTCCCTCACAATAGAATCGGCGACCGTACTGGGGATATCTCTAGGGTTCCTGGAATTTTATTTAGTTTTTGGGTAGTTTAAAAGACTAGTTTTTCTTGCCTGTTTTTTCTTTTAGTTTCTGTAAGGTCTGAGCTAGCAGGGAGTCTGGTTTTCCATACCAGCTTTCTTTGTTATTTGCTTGACTGTGTTTTTTAGGACCCACAGAGATACACACAGCCTACATAAGGTCTGCACACGTGTACCCACGCCCTACTCTCTTACAGCCCGCGTGTGAACGCTAGCTGGAGAAGTAGCAGTAGCGTGTAGAGTTCAGAGAACTTCTAAGGCAGTCATCCTCTTCCCTGTCAGAATCACACATTCTCAGGGGGTTTTCTGGAATTTTGTCTAAGTCTTGTTTCTTTGCAGTCTTATCTCAAATTGTTTGGCATTATAAAATTTTCCTTACATTGTTTTCTTTTTCTGTTAAAAAAGAGTGTCCAAGCCTTCAGGAGACTCTGGTTATCAATATCAGTGGTCTCTTCCTGGTTTGGTCGGTCTGTTTTTAGTTTTTCTCTGAGTTTAGAGATACACGTGACCTGTACAAGGTCATCCTGCATGTACACGCCCTCTGTCTCTATACAGCTCGCATTCACATGCTGGCTGTTGGAATAACAATAGCATGCTTGTGCAGGATAATTTTTGTTGAGGGTAAGGCAGTCATCCTTTCCCTTGATGAGAATTATACCTCTCAAGTATTTGAATATATGTCTTAGAAGTTAGTAGCTTAGGATTAATCTTACCTTTAGCTTGCTTTTTCTCATTTAAAAAGTTGTCATAAAAATAAAAGATTTTTTTAAGGTTTCTAGACAAGTGTGAGAGTCATTTTTTAAATTGCTAGTGGGTGATTTTTGACCTGATTCTTTGCGATCTGGGATTAGGCCAGAATTGTTTTTCTTGGTTTTTTCTTGTTGGTATTTTTCCTTTTTGTTTTATCAAGCACTTAAATAAAATAAAAAACTCTTTTCATTTTCTTGTTTGGTTGAAGAGTGTGTTTCTACATTATTACCCAGGGAAAAGTCGTTTATTTCATAATTTTTTTCATTTTACTTAGATCATAAGTAGCTTGTAGTCAAGTGAAATTTCTTTTGAGTTTTCTATCCAAAATCTTAGAAAAGTTAAAAAAAATATTTTGAAAAGTTGTTGAAATTTTGCATCAAGTAAAAGTTTTTGTTTCCATCTTTTTTATTCATTTTTTTCTTTCGTCTTTTACACATCATCAGTTTCACTCCCATACCCCTTGACATAAGACAAATCCATAAAATTAATGCTAAATTTAAAATCTAATAGACTTTTATGTTTGTAGGGTTCACCAACTAGTTCAGGATTAGGGCCTTGGATTAGGTTGGAGAGGAAACTCTTCAAGGCCATTTAAAAACAAACATTGGAGTCTGAGTTAGGGATTTTCAAAGTCCAGTGTCATGAAAGTTATCTGGGACCCCCCTCTAACACAGGGGATAAACACGAGGTCGCGCGTGGAAAGGTAGCGGAGATAACCCCTCCAAAGCTGGACCAATCATAGTGGAGAACACATATAGAGGGCTTGTTTTGGGATTTCGTTGATTTCATTTTCCACGGGGCTTCATGGGTCTCGAATCCATTCGAGGTCCTCAGTTGTCTTCCAAACCACTTGCTTTAAATACCCTTTACAGGTTTTGGGATCGATACCCTACTCATTGTGGTATACTCGACTTTCGACTGTACCCACCTGGTGACTGTTTGCGTGTTGGCAACCTAGTTGCCTATCTATTTTAGGGACATACACAGGTGACTACAGGGGTATACCACGATACCTAGGACATACATCAGGCCACGCTTTACAGAGTATACTCGGAGGGTGCTTCCATGTTCGAGTTTCACTTGCACTGGTAAGTTGCTCTAGTGTTGGTTGTTGTAACTGTTCTTCCAATTAGTTTAGTGTTTTCTTGTCTTATCGTCTAGGGACTTTTTTAGTGTGTGTTACTTTTGAGCATTTAGACTACCTTAGAGTGTCTTTGATATTCTCACACAGTGGAGGATCATGAGCTCTACTGGTCACGAAGGCTTCTTGGCCTACCGCCGGTTAGACTGGAGCCACTCCCGCCACCATTGAGGCGAAAGCTAGACCAACAAGGGTCTTTTGAAGCGATCGGGTTACAAGAAATTGTGCCCGACCAACAACCGGAGGAATTGACTATTTTGGACCTTGAAGCACACGCTCGTGGCTCAGTTGAAACCCCAACCATTGATTTCTTGGCACCTTTCATCGTACCAATCCAATTTTACGAGCGCTAGACAGTGGTGCACACAGCAATGGAAACAAATGTTGTTACTCCCTCTGGGAATTCTTCCATTCCCACTATAGTTGTCCCCACATGAGAGTTTTCACCTCCTAACCCACCGTCATTGGTCTGAGCCACCATGGTATCGACTGCTTCTACATCAAACAGTGGTCCGATCCCATCTTTGGCAGCGACCACAACCCCTTTCACACCAAGTGCGACAGGCCCTCCGTTCTCATATGGGATGCCTAGTTCAAGTACAAGTCCTGTACTTTCTTACTCCACTTTACATAATTTAGGTCTGGGGGCAAGGAGCTCTAGTGCTCCATTGCAAGGTCACATCAGGGGCACTCCTTCTCCTTTTAATGCTTTCTTTTAGGGAGGAGGTCATATCCCTCCTTCGTCCCCTTCACTCGGTGGCTCGCATCAGCAGTCCACCGAGCAACCTATATACTATAGTTTATTTGGAGAAGGGAGTCAAGGACCACCTTCACATAGTATACCAGTAGGTTCGACACTGTTTTCTTTGGCCAGAACATTTGGAAACAATGCCTTCTCATACACCGCTTTCCCGACTGGGGGAAATCCCAGTTTTGGACAAACTACTCGTATGCAGAGTACTATTCCTGCACATGGGGAAAACCTCAGAACTTCTTCCATAGCAGGACCTTGGAATTCAGGGAAGGGATCCGTTCTCTCGTCCAGAATGACAATATAGGGTAATTATTTCCACAATCAATGGAACCCTGGACAAACTATTATGCCCATCCCCACGGGACCACCATGGGGCAATCCTTCCCAGATTCCTTCGAATATAATGCATGCCCAACCATCTATGTCATATTTGGAAATCAGCCGATGATGTCTCCACATATGAAAATTCCATACGCTGGCCAGGGCCATGGTTTCTACCAAAATCCAGGCCAACAGCCAAACTTTTCCTGGCAACCTGGTGCCAGTCAAACTCCAGGCCCCTTTTTCCCACGTTATCAACAACAACCCAAACTACCTTTCCTGGCGAATTTCATTTGCCAGATTTGACAAGGTTATTGAACGACCCCATTTGTCATGATCTGCGTTGGCCTCCTATTCCGACGAAGTTGCCTTTGGACATTCCAAAGTTTGAAGCCAAGCCTAACGAAAGTCTAGGTGATCACGGGACTACCTTCCATCTTTGTTGCTCATCTAACTCATTGAAAGATGACTCCATACAGTTCTGATTGTTTCAACGTACTCTCATTGGGAGTGCCGCAAAATGGTACATTGAGCTCAATCGCTCAAGATATTCTTCCTTCGATGAGCTGGCAATGGCTTTCCTCAACCATTTTCAGTTACCTGTGAGATACGACGTTCGCACAGAGATGCTGGCCAATTTCGAATAGACAACAGTGGACCATATCTCTGATCACATTCTAGAATGGAGACACAGAAAGAGTTTAATCAAGGTGCCAGTCCCACCAACATTCCTGCTTGAGTGGTTCCTTAAGTCTTTGGTCCCGCAGTTATCCAAAGATGTCGCGACGTCAGGAGTTTTTTCTGAAGAAGACGCCATCATGAGGGCTCAACAGTTTGAGCTCATCTATTCTCGGTCTGGTTTATTATACAACATCTTTCCAGATGCGCCACGTTCAATACTGGATAAAGCTAGACAAAGAGTTGGACCACATGCCGATGGTATTGTTGGTTGAGCACAAACAAAGCCCGCTGAGCAATTGATGAAGCAGTTGCAACAGTTATCTATACAACACACAACGGCTAGTCAAACTACTGCTTTGGCTGCTCCCCCTACCCAAACGTCAAAGGTACACATAGTGCAATCGACTAACCCAAAGGCCACCTAGCAGCCTGAAGGAAAGAAAAAACAATGAAAGAAGGGTAAGGGGGATAAAAAACCCACCGATAATTCTAGCAGGGACAACACTGAAAAATGGAAGGCGAGGTATCCATGCAACTTGTGCGTAGAATACCACCCGACCCATCTATGTCCTCAACTTGTAGAGGCCCAAAACTTTGTGACGCAACAACAACAGGCTGTGTTGACTAATCCATTTCAGCATGGGCAAAATATAACTCAAGCCTCTATAAGCACCGAAGGGGGCACCCAGGAACCATGTCCGCCTCTGAACAACCTACATCCACGAACATATATATGGTTAGGGGTGACTCTTTTACATCGACTAGATCGCACGACTATAGTAAACCAAGAACTTTTGTGAAGGGTAAATAAGTCGACCTCCCATCTCTTCCTCTACAGATTGAGAAGACATTGGGAGAAACAATGACATGCATTCCCAGAGGTGCATTTAAAAAAGCTTCTCATAACCCAAACTCAAGGGACACCCAGAACTATTCTGTGGTGGAGGATTTATCACAAACCCCTTGTGCGATGTCTTCTTTGGAGGTCCTCCAAAGCTACCCTTCTCAGAGGAAATACTTGTTAACCACTTTAGGCTCTACCGAGACTTGCAATCCGGGTACCATCATGCTGGATACAATGACTTAAAAACTCGTCTACCTTACCACGTAGCATTTCAAATAGTAGTGGTTTATCCCACGAAAACTTTTACTCGAAATATCTTCCGCATGGTGGTTGATGAGGGTGCCTCGACATGCGTTATGTCGTTGGCATGTTGGAAGGCCATTGGCCAGCCCTTTTTGTCTCCTTCACCTACTCTCCTCACCGCTTTCAACGGTCATTCGTTCCAACTACATGGTATCGTTCCTTCTTTCCCTATGTAGTTAGGAGGGAAGACCATGTGTGTCGAAGTATAGGTAGTCGATTCTCCCCTCGACTATAACCTATTGTTAGGAAGGAGTTGGACTTATGCTATGCAAGATGTGGTTGCTACAGTTTTCTGGGTCTTGTTGTTTTCACACGAGGGTCAAGTAGTGACCATAGATCAATTGTCTTTCTCCAGACCTGACCCACCTTTGGGGGCATCCATGGTCCCGATGATTGATAATACTCAACCAAGTGTCGTCAATGTAGGACTCGGTTTGTGCCCATCCTTGATGGGTACCTTCGATTACCCACCCCCTCACGACGATATCAAATCTATATCCAATCACCATAAGGTTGAGATTTCTCAAATTTCATCGTTTCGCATGACTTACTTCGAGGATCCGTGGATACTTCCTTACCCATCGGATATGATGGATGAAACAGGGCACCCAGGCATGTCCATGCCCTTGTCTGCAGCTGAAGTAGTGTACTTTTTAGTCCAGCAAGCTTCAGCTAACACTGATCTGACTCCTGCACAAAAGTTAGATCCACTTCTAGAGCCTATTTGGGCTCAGGTTTCTCTCACCAACACCAATTCGTTAGACTTAGTATTTCCCTCTGACGAAGCAGTAATCGAAGCAATGGATAGTCCGGACAAACCTTGGGAAGATCTTCATCATAGATCATATTTTCTCCCAGAGTTAAGCTAAATTGAAGCAGGAGAATTCACTGTAACCATGACGGGAGATTAGTCATGCCCTATTAATCTCTTAGCTACACATGAAATTTATGCTGAGAGAAATATGGAAACTATCACTGAAACTGTACCAATCAATATCTCCCAAAACCCTGGCATCATGGAGAATGTCTTCGTCAGAGCGGATTTCTCCCCCGAAGAGATTCAAATCTACACAGATCTTTTCAAAGAATTTCGCGACGTTTTTTCCTGGTCTTATGAGGAAATGCCAGGTATCAATCCAAAAATAGTTGAACATGATATCACAACGTATCCTGATGCCAAGCCTGTTTGGCAGAAGCTTCATCCAGTTAATCCTAAGAAAGCAGTAACCATTAAGGTTGAGGTTGAGAAATTGCTAAAGGCAGGTTTTATCTATCCTATCCATTTGACTAAATGGGTGTCAAATCCTGTGTCGGTCAATAAAAAACAAGGCACGATTCATGTATGTACCGATTTCCATGATTTGAACAAGGCATGTCCCAAAGATAATTTTCCAACACCATTCATCGACCAGATCATTGATGAATGTGTTGGTTGTGAAGCCTTTTCTTTCATGGACGGTTTTTCGGGATATAATCAAATACAAATCAAACCCAAAGACTAGAACAAAATGGCATTCATTTATCCTTGGGGTACATTCGCATATCGTAAGATGCCTTTTGGTCTTAAAAATTCTAGAGCAACCTTTCATCGGGCCATGTATTTTTCTTTCCATGACCTCAAGCATATAGTCGAGGCCTATCTAGATGATTTAGCATCGCGATCTCGCAAGAGAATGGATCATCCCACACACCTTAGACTTATCTTCGAACGTTGTCACTACTTTCGGATTTGCTTGAATCCAAACAAGTGCAGCTTCTGCGTAACGTCACGACGTTTGTTAGGTTTCATCGTATCAACAACAGGGATCATGGTCGATCCTCTCAAGGTGGAGGCAATAATCCAGTTGCCCGCCCCCCCACACACAATCCTTCAACTTCAGAGTCTACAAGGCAAGGTGAACTTTTTACGATGCTTCATCGCCAACTATGCCGAAATCACCAAGGGATTTATGCGCTTACTGAAGAAAGATGTTCCTTTTTACTGGGACGATGCTGCTCAATTCTCTTTCGACGCATTAAAACATGCCCTGACAACTTCCCCTCTGCTCTGGCCACCTAACTATAAAAAATATTTCTTATTATATCTGGCTGCAACAGAGTCAACCATTGGCATGGTTTTAGTTCAGGAGGATGACTTGTTCTCAGAATATGTGATTTGTTACCTGAGCCGAGGCCTCGTAGGACCAGAACTCAATTATTCTCATATCCAAAAACTTGCGTTGGCAGTAGTTCATGTTGTTCAAAGGTTCTGTAATTACGTTTTGTTTCACAAGACCACCGTCATTGCTGTCGTGAATCCATTCCAGTACATGTTGACACGACAGGTAATAGGCGGAAAAATCAGTAGATGGATAGTCATCCTCTAGGAGTTTCACTTAGGCTTTGTTTCAGCAAAGTCCAAAAAGTCATTGGTCTTCGCAGAGATTATTTCGAAACTTCCGGTTGAGTCAGGTGACATTGTGCCTGAAGAATCGCCTATCCTGGGAGATATTTTTTTTATCACATCTTCAGATCCCTGGTACGGAGATACACTTATCTATCTCCAGACTTTGAATTGCCCCACTTCTGCTTCTCGTGATGAGAGTCGACGTATACGCCATCAGGCTAAGAATTATCTCATACTCGATGATACGTTGTATCGGAGAGGTGTAGACTGCATCCTATGTCGATGTCTCACTCATGAGGAGGTAGTTATCATGCTTAACGATTGCCATACCGAAGCTTATGGAGGTCATTTTTCTGGGTTGGAAACAACCCAAAAGATTCTACGAGCAAGTTACTTATGGCCAACACTTATCAAAGATTGTATCGAATCGGTCAAGAAGTGTCATCTGTGCCAGATATTCTCTCGGAATATGAGGGCACATCCCGCTCCAATGTTTCCCATCATCATAGTTGGATCCTTCACCAATTGGGGAATTGATTACACTACTTGCAACCCCCCTTTAGCAAGGGGGCACCGCTATATCATTGTAGCTGTAGAATACTTCACAAAGTGGGTCAAAGCTATGCCAACATTTAAAGATGATGGAGAGACTACAACTCTCTTTTTATTCAACTAGATCATAGAAAGGTTCGGTGTCCCGAGGGAGATTGTCACTGACCATGGCAGTCACTTTTAGAATCAGATGATGACCAAATTAACATCAAA
Source organism: Picea engelmannii (assembly GCA_009831015.1). Taxonomy (NCBI): domain Eukaryota; kingdom Viridiplantae; phylum Streptophyta; class Pinopsida; order Pinales; family Pinaceae; genus Picea; species Picea engelmannii. Next base: position 2,022,293 of record ML780306.1, read on the forward strand.
GCTTGGGTTACGGCAAGAACATTCATCACCCTACCACCCTCAAGCCAATGGGTAGGTGGAAGCTATAAACAAAAATCTGAAGACTATTCTACAGTGAACTATCAACTCAGCCAAGTCAAATTGGAATTTGATGTTATACTCGGCATTATGGGTTTACTGAACCTCTGTTAAGACTGCAACTAGTTTCTCACCTTTTTAACTCGTTTACAGGCTGGAGGTAGTCTTGCCCATCGAATGTCAGATCCCGTCTCTAAAATTGGTAGTACAATTATTGCCAGGCACTTCTCCACTCGAATAACGGTTAGTATACCTTGAGAAGCTCAATGAACAGTGTCGTGATGTGGCCCTGGCCAACGAGGCTCACAAACATAAGGTCAAGTGTCAATATGATAGGTATGTTCGTCCTCATATTTTCTTTGAAGGTGACCTTGTCTTGGTCTATGACCAAGATAAGGACCCCCTGGGGGTAGGCAAATTCAAACCCATGTGGTTCGGGCCTTTCATCATAAAAGAGGTATTAAAAAAGGGCCCCTATCGTCTGGTTGATTTCGAAGGGAATGCTTTTGCGGATCCTAGAAATGGGCTCTACCTCAAGAAGTATTACTCATAGGTAGGTCACCGTGGGTAAATTTTTGTAACATATCTATAGTCTTTGTAATATTACTTTTTAGTTTCTTTTAAGTGTTATGGACGTGTCGTTGATATTATATTTCATCACTGTGGCATATGTCAAGTGATTCCGAGGTATTCGTTGGGTATGCAGACGGTGCTAGTCGGCACACTCGGAGGCTTTCCTCCACAGCTTGGGTAATCTTCACACCTCAAGGCCAGTTGTTATCTTCCAGAGGTATATTCTTAGGTGACACCACCAATAATGTCGTTGAGTATAGTGCAGTTATTGAATTGCTTCATGACGCTTTGTCATTGGGTATCTCTCATCTCCGGGTCTATCTCAGCGCTCAACTAGTTGTGTCTCAGTTAAACAGAGTGTATCGGGTTCATGATCCAAATTTACACCGACAATTCCTTAGGGTACATCTCTTAGAACAAAACTTTGATTATATTACATATTTTCATGTTCCTAGGAGATTAAACCAAGTTACAGATACTCTAGCTAATAAAATTTTAGATTGGCATCTTGCACACATATGAAAGAACATTAACATAAGCATGTAAATACACTATTTGTACACATGATCCATAAGACACAAAAGACCAAAAAAAAACATATATAATATCATAAAGTAACCAGAGTACATAGATGGACGCAAGCACCTCAAAAATAGGACCAATAATGAGTCACAAGGCTTATGCCCTCAAAAAATATATACAAGTAGTGTTCATGGCACGTAAATGTCTAAATAGGTTCAGGGCCTATGCGCCCTATTATACTGGTCCACAACATGGGCTAAATGCCTAAACAATCAGACCCACGTCTGAGCTGCCCCCACTACATGAGGCTGCATGGATGGTGGCAGGTCCTCAATCTTGGCCATCGGGATTGTGCAAGTGAGTGCAGTAAAGTTCCGCTCAACTCATCTAAGTACCCTCTCAGCCTCCCCGGCTGGGAGGTCTCCTGCTACTACTGGTCCCCCAGCAGCGGCAGCTGCGGCCCCTAGCCGAGGACAATGCATGTTCCTTGCATAATCGGCAGGTCACACTAGTCCCACGTCTGCACACAATGAACACATATCCGTCAAATACTCTGGCATAACAAAAAAAATGATATATATAACAAAACAACATAAAAATTACATATACAAAAAAAAAACTACAAAGGTGGAGACTTACCCATCTCCCCTCGCACCTCACCAGGAGGTACTGGTATCTCTGGGTCTCTCGAAAAATCAATCCCGGCATAGGGGTAGTCCTCTATAACCGGGATCTACTGTGATAGCCATGCAAAAAATTCATCATCGAAGGACTCATTGGTCCTTCCACCACCCTTTTGCGGCAGTAATACTGCCCATCTACACACAATAGGAAAAGAGGCCTAATGTCCTCGTACCACTACCCGAGGACTAAAACTCGGAACTCTCTTGAAAAAGAACGAACACAAAATAGTCTCGAACCCGAAGTTCCTCTGTGTCCATTGATGACAATCTGTCAATTGCCTCTTCATACACTCCAACAGTGTAGTACTCCAGTCGAAAATTTGTGCATTCAAGCACTGGAAAACACAGTTCATCTGTGCGCGGGATGCCTGATGCAAGGCCACTGAACCAGTAATCCGTCCAATGAGAAATAATATCGCTTGCAGTGATAGGTTAGTGATCTTTCTTATAGGCACCTGGGAGCTCAAATGGTTTGTCCTAGCCTCAGAGTACAGGGCTATAAGTTCCACTATGTTATGTGACCCTGACGGAAATGTCCTGAAGTTGATTGGTTCCCCTCTCCTTGAGAGGCCAGTCAAAAAGTAGATATCCTCGGTGGTGGGCACCAGTGATTGCCCCTCTAGCATGAAATCCTCTGCATCAGGGTGCCAATAGTCAACCAAGGCATTCAGTAACCTCGGTTGCGCCCACATAAAAGGACATAGGAAGAACTTTAACAAACCGCATTACATTAACGTGGCCACAAAATTTGGATCTTCCGCAACCAACTCACCAACTTCTTCATTCTCCCTTTCCCTCCGGTGGACATACATCCTGCCAAAACAACAAGGTTCAAGAGGGTGGGTGAGTGCTTTTTTATTTTTTTGTTTTTATATAAAGGGGGGGGTCCACGTGTGCTGTCTAGGTGACAGTCACATGTACATGTGGTCAGGGTTTACTCTGCCCGAGTGTGCACACGGCTTGTCCAGAGACAACCTGCGTGGACCTAGGGCCGACCTTTTAAAGGTCGACGCCCACCCAAAAAATGAAATGCAAAGAAAAAATAATGAATTGAATAGCTATATAGGGGAGTTTGTACTTACTTGGTCCAGACGAAAGTTCGTTTCGTCCACTGTAGCTCCCGGAATCACCATTTTTATCAAAGGGGGTCTTTTGTTTCCAGAGTCAATTTCCAAATCAACAATGGTGATAATGAGCTGCCAGCTTCTATTTATAGACTTTTTGGCCTCTTTTTGTCACTTTTTTGGCCTCCCTTATCATTTTCTTTATACCAAAAACCATTTAGAGTGATTCAGGAGTTGCATCGGAGGGATTTGATTGGGTATTGGGATAGTTTTTGGGAGTTTTGAGTAATTTTGACGGTCCATGAAAAATTTTCTGACGATCAACTTGAGCATATAGGTTAGGTTTCTACCCTGATTTTTGTATCTCGTTGTCTTTTTCATTTTCCATAGGATCGATCCCATCATATTGTGACAGGGAACCATCATATCTGCTTTAGAAGTGTCGCAACTTGGTGGTAGAGCCTACTGAAACATGGATGCCCTAGGTACATCCTAGTTGCATTATGGTATTCATGATATCTCTACAACACTATAGGCTCGGGAGTCCTTGCATTTTTTCCTGAATACGAGTTTGAGCCTCATTTGCATGATTTTTCTTCGCTCTTTCCCTCACCCTCAAGACTCCCAAAAAATAATGAGTCTTCTTTTAAGCCCTTTTCAGACCCTCTAAACATGAAAATATTGATGAGCAATCTTGTTTCCTGTCACGCTCGTTAAACTGAAATTTGAAGTCACGACTGTCCAGCGGTAGTTTACCCCTTTTTTCAGTCTGGATGGTCAACTATACGAACAAAGGTATACTTTATGGAACTTTCATTCTTTAGAAGAGTACTCTCAGGTATAATTTTACCCCTTTTTTCGGACCTGAGGGACTAAACTTACGAAAAAGGAACCCCAACGGATTCCATAGTTAAGCTCTTTTCAGACTCCCTAAAATTGAAAAGATCGTCGAGTCACCTTATTCTTTCACACTCGTTAAATTGGTCCAGAAGAACATTCCTGACGGAGTCCATAGTTAAGCTTTTTTCAGACTCCTTAAAAATGAAAAAATGGCCGAGTGATCTTGTCCTTGTCACACTCGTCAAAATGGTTTTGAATAGACGTCTTGTCGGTGCTAGTTTACCCCTTTTTCGAACTGACTAGACTGTATTAGAAAAAGTTACCCCAATGGAGTCTCCTTTTATGTTTTTTCAAACTCTCTAAATATGAAAAACTACCGAGCTTACCTTCTCTAGGCTCGTTAAACTTACATCAAACGACGTTACCATTGCGTGTTTTGTTAACCGCATTTACATACCTTATATGCCAGCCTGGTAACAGTTTTCTTCTGCCTCTTAACACCCTTGGCCCCTGGAGGATTTTTCCTGAGTATCATTATACTAGAACATCATTCTTGTCCTTATGCCTTGAACTTGTATGTTTTCAACACTCGTTCCTCCATTGTAACGTAATATTACTTTATTCTTTTTCCCAGAATTATTGAGAAAGACAAAAAAATTAAATATACCCCAAAAAGAGGAAGGGAAAAGTATTCTCTTTATTGGCAGCATAATGAGTCACCCTTGGATAAAGAACATCTGCCCATTTGTTCCTCAAACTATGGGATGTAGTATGACCTTAGGAAGTTGTTCTCACTATATAGAGTTGTGTCCTCCACCATTTGGTTATCCTTCCAAACATATGGAGAGTTTGCGTTGCCTCCTGCTTCATAGATTTATAATTAATGCCATGCTGCCTGAGTCTCATCATTTGTCATGCTATTATCCAAGGAAGGTTTGTCACCAAGCCTGAGTTGGCCCCTCTGCAATTTGTCTCTTTCCCTCATACCCGGACATCCTGAATGTCCAATCAAGTCCTTGTTCAAAATCAATGAAGCCTTCAGTATGATCATCAAGTCCATGACCGACGAGTCATCGAAGACCTCTAGGTAGTGCAGTCGTACACTCATATTACACTCCTACCCGAGTTTTGAATATTTTGAAGTAGTTGCTTGAGCTCTGAAGACCTCATATCTAGCCATTAGGCTGTATCAGCTTCTAGAATATGGATACTCTATATGTATATCTTTTTTATTTCGAGATGTAGCTCCGCTGGGTATTGTTCGTGGCTACTCTTTATATAGTTATATGACATGGATCTATAGTGTATTTGATTGGTAGCCATGATTCTATTTTATCCTGAGCATGGGTATGCCCACCTCGGTGAGACATTTGTTATTTTGCAGATGGTGCCTCCCAGTTATTGATCCTTGGGATCAATTGTTCGGCACATCAGTAAAGATTGGTAATGTATTTCGACCATCAGATGCTCTTCTGACCTCACACATTAGGGGGTATCTGTTATAACCCTAAATTTCACCACACATGCTTACCTGGAATCAGGCCATCTCATGTCCCTTCTTTTCCAAAGAACTGTTGAACAACTCTTTAAAATACCTCTTTTATAAAGGCCCACACGCCCTACTCCATTACTGCACGCGTGTACACGTTGGCTGACCTAAAACAACCTGCGTGGACTGAAAAAAGCACGAAAAAAGGAAATTTGCCGACATAACACAAAAGCTATGGGTGAGTTAACTGAAACTCCCGACCATGCATGGCCAAGGGTTCATCCAAATACCTAGCTCCTTCTAGCCTATAAAAGAAGGGGTAGGGGTCCCATTTGGAAAAAGAAAAAATATAGCAAAGAAACTCTGCCCATTTGCATATTCCCATTGTCCCAACCCTTTAGCCTTTCCTTGTGCCAAAGGACATACAAAGAAAATCAGTTGGAGGACAGTTGAAGAGGATCCCAGGATCAGGTTCGCAGAGCGGTGGCCGGTCTCAACTTTTGTAAGTTGACTCATTCAAAGTAATAAAGAAAGTGCTTTTCCCATCCCAATTCATGATTTATTCATAGTTTTCTAAGTACATGTTTGAATTTCTAACCCGCTAGTCTATACGTAGTATGCATGTGTAGTTGTTTCTTGTCTTGTATGCAGGTCAGCGTTGGAAAGGAGAACTGTGAACAAGTAATCAAGTATGGCAAGGGATCAACATCGAATGATCGGAACGAGGTAGGTCAATATAGCCATTGCATTTACTGAAAATAAATGGGATTTAAGTCTAGGGATGAAGCTAGAAAGTAAATTTTCTCTAGGTCATATCTGCATGAAAAGTCTAACCCTATTTGCTAGTCCGTAAGGAGATTTCCCTCACAACATTCTCCCTCCCCCAAAGGGTGTTGTTAGAAAGTCTGTTTTCAATCCTCATGCATGTGATGCCCAGAACTATAGTATTGTAGAAGATCTGGCCTAAGCACCGTCCGCGATGTCATCCCTCGAAGTCCTTCAGAGTTGTCCTACACAGTAGAAGGCATTGTTGAAATCCATTGGTGGAATCGACCCTACAGATACAAACTTAATAATTTTTTACTTGGAATATCACATTCCATGGTTACCCCCTCAACTCACATTCCAAATACAAGTTATTGTCTCCGATAATAACATTTGTAGAACAGTCATTGATGAGGGTTCCTCGACGTGTGTCATGTCTATTGCCTGCTGGAAATCCATCGACTCTCTTCCCTTAACCAAATCACACAACACTCTCAAATCCTTTAATGGCTCTGGGTTTAAGCCTTACGGTGTCCTCCCTTCATTGCCTATTACGTTAGAAGGCAAAATGGTCAACGTTGAAGTTGAAGTCTTTGATGCCCCTCTCGATTACAACATTCTACTTGGCCGTAGCTGGATCGATTCCATGCATGCAGTTGTGTCCACTCTTTTCTGTGTCGTACATTTCCCACATCGGGGAAAAGTAATTACGGTGGACCAATTGGCCTTCTTTAACTCTGATACACAGACAAGCAACGTACCTTTCATTGCTAAAACACCCCCTAGATATGAGAATGTCGGTGTGGGTCTTCTTAAATATTCCTCTTTGATGGGTACTTTCCCCATTACACCACCCGATATTCCACATATGTCTATCACCTCGATCAACATGATTTTTACCTTTGTTCAAGAAACCCCTGTGTTTTCTGACCCATGGATAGTACCCAACCCCAGTGATCATCTTTTCTATGGCGACCAAATGTCTTTAAGTCCGGTCAAATCCGCTTATCAATCCATTCAATCGAAAACCCCTTCTACCCCCTCTCTTAGTGATCTATCTCCAGATCCATTCCGTGTTATTTTTCTTACAAACGAGATGATTATGTCTATTATGTCCATAGAAGATACCCCTTGGGACGATGGACACCATCGTTCCATTCTCTTCTTGGAACAACACGCCATTGAGAATTACCAACGGATCTCAACTCCGTCAATCGTTGTCAGCATTTCTACCATTCCCGAGTCTCCACACGATATGTTCTACGAAGGGAACTTAAGTAATATCTCACCCACCATCCCCCTCGACATATCCATTAAACCTGGAGTTGTCGAAAATGTGCATATCGGAGCTTTGTGTTCCAATGAAAAAGTTGTCACCTACAAGTCTATTTTTCAAGAATTATGTGACGTCTTCGCATGGAGCTATGAATAAATGTCCGGTATTGACCCCAACATTGTTGTACACGAGATTAAGACATACTCGGGCGCTAAAACCGTCTGGCAATGACTTCGTCCAATCCACCTACATAAATAAGTTGTTACCAAGCTTGAAGTTGAGAAACTTCTTAAAGATGGATTTTTTTACCCCATGGCTCTAATTGACTAGGTTTCCAATCTTGTTCTGGTTAACAAGAAACAAGGTACGATCCCCGTGTAAGTTGATTATAGGGATATTAACAAAGCTTGTCCTAGAGACAACTTTCCCACCCCCTTCATTGACCATATTGTCAATGATTGTGCCGAGAGTGAAATATTCTCTTTGATGGATGGTTTCTCCAGATATAATCAAATCAATATCGTACCTACCAACCAACACAAGACCGCTTTTATTTGTCCTTGGGGCACTTTTGCCTACCAAAAACTACCCTTTGTTTTAAATAATGTCGGCACGACTTTTCAACATGCTATGTCTTATTCCTTTCATGATATAAATCACATTGTCCAATCATATCTTGATGACCTACCGGCTCATTCTGTGCACCGTGTCAATCATCCAACACACCTCTAAGCCATTTTCCTCCGATGTCGGTTTTACCGTATATGCTTAAACCTGCACAAATGTGTTTTTTTTGTAGAATCCAACCGACTTCTGGGATTTATTGTTTCACATCAAGGGATCAGGGTATATCCTTTGAAGGTCGAGGCGATTCTCAATCTCCCTCCTCCTTCCTCACTTTGCCAGCTACAAAGTTTGCAAGGGAAGGCAAACTTTCTACGTCGTTTCATTCCAAACTATGCTGAGTTAACCCTCATATTTACTCAAATTCTCAAGAAAGGTTCTAAGTTTTTATGGGATACCCCTGCCAACAAATCTTTCAAAGCTTTAAAACTGACTTTAGCCCATACCCCACTACTTTTACCACCCGATTACAGTCGCGATTATTTCTTGTATTTCGCAACCTCGGACTACACCATTGTTATGGTTCTAGTTCAGGAGGATGATTCTCATGACGAACATGTCATTTATTAGTTGATTCAGAGTCTCATGACTACCAAAACCAAGTATTTACATGTTGAAAAACTGGCCTTGGCTGTCGTCCAAGTTGTTCAACGTTTTCGGCACTATATCCTTTTACGCAAGACTACTGTGGTTTCCAACTGCAACCCTATGCAACACATTCTTACATGCCAATTGATAGAGGAAAAATACTCCAAATGGATCGTAATACTCTAGGGTTTTGACTCGGAATTTGAACACGTTAAGTCCAAGAAATACGTGGTGTTTACCAAATTGATATGCGACCTTCCCTGTTCTAAGACGAAAAATGTAGCAAAGGATTCATTACCCGATGAATCCCTTTTTCTTATCAGTTCCGATGACCTTTGGTATGGGGATATCATTATATATCTCAGGACTTAGACTTTTCCACCCAATGTTTCTAGCACTGACCGTCGTCGAATACATTACCAAGAACGTCAGTATATTATCCTTGGTGATACTCTTTATCGTCATGGTATTGACTTCGTTTTTCGCCAATGCCTCACTTTTGACAAAGCCGAGAAAGCCTTGAATGGCTACCATTCTGGAGAATGTGGTGGTCACATGTATGGGTATGCTACTACCCAAAATATCTTACGAGATGGGTATTTTTAGCCTTCTTTATTTAACGATTATATTATCGCTGTCCAAAAATGCCATGCTTGCCAAACATACAACAACAAAATAGGATCACACCTTGCTCCTCTACACCTTGTAGTCTCCGTTGGACCTTTTGCGAAATGGGGTATCGATTTCATGACATGTCACCCTCACTCGGTTGGGGGGCATGGATACATTATTGTAGCCGTATATTACTTTACGAAATGGTCTGAGGCAATGTCTACATTCGAAAATACCGGAAAGAATGCAACACTATTCATACTCAATCACATCATTGCTCGGTTTGGTGTTCCTCAAGCTATCATTACTGATCAGGGTATCCACTTTAGAAGCTTCATGATGTCAGAACTCATAGAAAATTTGATTCTTCGCCATGAAAAATCAACACCCTATTACACACAGCCCAATGGCCAGGTTGAAGCAATAAACAAATTCCTCATTACCATGCTTCGACGAATGATAGGGATTCAAAAAACTAATTGGCACACGATGTTGTTTTTAGCATTGTGGTCTTACCGTACATTCATCAAGTCTTCTACCGGGTTTACACATTTCCAGTTAGTTTATGGTCTCGAATCCATCTTGTCGATTGAATGTGAGATACCGTCTCTAAATCTAGCAGTTGAACTTCTCCCAAACACTTCTACTGAAGAAGAACGTCTGTTGTATCTTATGCAACTAGAAAAAACCCGTCATGATGCCACCCTAGTTATAGAAACCCAAAATAAATGCATCAAATCCCAATATGAAAAACATGTCAAGCCACGCGTTTTCTCTGAAGGTGATCTAGTTCTCCTTTATGAACAAGATAGAGATTTGATAGGAGCCAGAAAATTTGAGGCTATGTGGCGAGGTCCTTATATCGTCATATGAGTGTTGGAGAAAGAAGCCTATGAGTTAGTTGACTACGATGGTATCCCTTTGAGTGAACCCAGAAATGGGATTTACTTAAAGAAGTACTATGCTTAAGTCATCTTGTATTTTATTGTATCATACTTTTGTGTGTTACTTTAGTGTGTTTTTTCATTATCTGGTTTCTACCCTCGACCGCTTACCTTGCATTGTGCTTGGCTTTCAGATGTCGGAGTCTTCACTACACCACATTGGATTTGTAGATGGTGCTAGTCATAGTACTCAGAACCTTGCTTCTACTGCATGGGCAATTTATGCACCTACAAACAAACTTATTAGTCTACGAGGTGTTTGCCTCGGTCGTGCGACCAATAATATCATAGAATATAGCGTCGTCATTGAATTGTTGACTAATGTTATTTCATTTGGTATCTACCACTTGGTTATATGACTTGATTTGCAACTAGTAGTGCTATAGTTAAGTAATGTCTATGCTATCTGAAGTCCTACTTTATTGCAGGTATATCTACGAGTTCGCCTCTTGGAACGTTATTTTGATTATATCGAATATCAACACATTCCTAGATGTCTAAATACATTAACTGATGATTTAGCTAATTATGTGTTAGACATACATCTGATACTTTTATAAAACCAATCACACATCACATATATTATACAAAACAAAATAAGCCGGTAGAAGTCGCATATATATATATATATAACGATAAAAAGTTTTACAAAAGGTTTTGTCCAAATACAAAAATATCGAAATATGAAGCCCATGGCTTCTACAATTTATCATCACGGATGACGCTCACGATAACATACAACTGTTCGGGATACCCTACGGAGTAGTCGACTAAGAGACTCAGACATGCCCACAATATGGCATTGATAGTTCCTTGGGATCTCCCCAATAGCGATGTTCAAGACATCTGCAGTCAGTCCCTCTAAGTTCTGTTCAATTGCCTCGTAGTCCTCAGCATCCCATCTTGCCACTGGAGCCACTTCTCCTCGTCTCTGAATGGGAGATTTTCCTGGAGGTTGATACAGCCCCACATCTGTGTTGTCAAAAGAAATTTTTTGATTAGTCCTTGGATCGAAGACATAAAAAGATTTTACATAATAAAATTTGCAAAAAACATTAAAAAAGAACAAAATATGTACTTCTTACCTAAGTCACCCGACTGAGCATCCTCAAGTAGAACCAAATCCGGATCTCCTTGGAAATCCAAGCCGGCATATGCATAGTCATCGATTATCATCATCTGGGGCCTCAACCCATCAAAAAATGAATCATTATATTTGATTATAGGCCCTAATACATGCCTAGTGATGAGGTTACACCACCTCATGATCCTCAGATCTTGTGGGTCCGGTAAACCCCAATCTACCTGTAGACGTAGTAGTGGGACCCTCTCAAGGAAGAATGACACCAAAATTGACCCGTACCCGAACTGTTTCAGGTTACCGCTTTTTCACTTTAATATTTTCCTCTTCATACTGCGGAGAAATGCGTTTGACCAGTTGAAAACCTGAGGCTCTGTGCACTCTATTTCATATTGGAAATAGCTTTGGAGAGCCATGTGCGGAGCCACGCTCCTGGCCATGCATGCAATGGTAAAGAAGATAGTATATAATTTCAGATCCTGGACCCCCCATATGAACACAATATTGGCAAACATACTCGCTCATAGGAAGTCCATCGCCTCTACCTCCGGTCAGAGTCGCATGGTATCCACGTCATGAAAACCCCGTTAGAAAATAGACATCCTTGATATCTAGTGTGAGCATGTGGACCCCTACATGAAATACCTATTGATCCACATCCCACATGTGGACCAGGTACTCTAACAACCTGAGTTGGGCTCTCATGCCTGGGATCCTGAAAATTTTTAAGATCCCACATTCCAGGAGGGAAGCAACTGTACCTAGATCATTTCTGGAAATGTCATCATCCATCTCGTGTTCTCTTTCCCTCCATTCCAACATCATGGTGATCAATATATTCAATAGATCCATGAGGAGGAGGTTAACAACTCGTTTCAACCTCTTGAATAATTTTTTATTGAGCAAAAACATGCATAAAAATCCAATTTTTGGCTCTCGCAGGTGAATCTTTCACACAGCGCGAGATTCTCACAAGTGCATTGAATCCCACCTACGAGAACCTTAGGTTCTCGCAAGTCCCAAATGGCTCACCTACGAGAATTCCTAAGTGCACCTACCAGCCCCAAATGGAATCAAAACACTAAAATTTGCCAATAAAAATCAATTTTAATCCATGAAAAAGTTGAAGAATCAGGAGATTACCTCGTTGGCTGAAACCGTTTGTCAAATGACCGCTTGTACCTCCCACAATCGAGCGAAGAAGTTTGGGAAAAAAGAGTTTTGTTGGACACGTTTTTGACAAATTAACAATGAAATGGTAAAAAGGGTTTTTCACCCATATTTATTCACTTTTTACTATTTCTCATTAATTTTTCATATTATTTTTATTATTTTGCTTAAACACCTAATGCCCTAATGTCCTTGTGAGCATGCTTTTTCGCAGATAGATGACCTAGAAGCCTGAACGATGGTGTACGAGTATTTTGTCCCTTTTTCTGTCACATGTATGAATACTTTTTAAGGGTTTTGTAGGAAAAACCTCGAGCTCAGTCTTTGTTCGTTCTCACGCTCGAAAATACATGAGAACGCAACTGAGTATACTTTTCTCGTATTTTCATACTTGTCGTGGTAACACAAAAAACAACGAAAATAAGGGAGTATCCTTTAAGCTCTTTTCACGCTCCATAAAAACGAAAAGATTGTCGAGCGATCTTGTTCTTTTCACGGTCGTAAAAGTATTTGAAGAAAACATTCAATGAGCAATAGTTTATCACTTTTTTGGTCTCGTCGAACTAATTTACGAAAAAGGAACTGGGAGAGTTCTCTTTTAGTGTTTTTCAGACTCTCAAAACATGAAAAACCCCCAATTTTTCTATCTTTGGACTCGTTAAACAAACATCGAAAGGCCCTTATGGGACCGAACCACTCCTTCCTAGGGTTCGTTAAATTTACTCCAAGGGACTCATCTGAAGGATGAGATTACATTGACAAGCATATGTTATCCTCCTCAAGATTGTGTAAAAATAAAGAGGTACTCACCAGAAATGGTGGGGAAAATTTTGGGAAGGGGATATGCCTTCGCATTTGTATTAGTGGCAGTAAGCATCGCTCTTGAACATGACACCCCCTATTTTTCATTTGAATCCGGGTTGGGAAATCCATTTGTCTCTCATCTGACTTGCTACAAGGTCATATCTTGGGTCGTCTTTGAGTCAATGCTGCCAAGACCATTATCGTGTCGTTCATATGTTCAAGAGAAGTCCAAACAAGCCCTCTATTGAGTCGGCCATCTGCAGTTGTCAATTATTACTGTGTCAGCCTTCCCTGTGTATGTTTCAAATCATATTCATACTTTGACTTACCCTAAAAATCTATTACTTATTTTGTGTCATTGATGGGGGATACATCAAGGCCCTCATGTGATGAGTCTTTTTCCATCGACTCCAACTCATTATCCAAGAATAATTCTTATAAATCATTTAGTACCTTAGAACCTGCATGCCTTAATGGGAGGTCTCTTCACTTTCGATAGTGGATTCACATCATTGGTCCCTGATCAAGAGATTCCGTCGAGTGTTGGAATTTGACTCATTTATCCACATTCGTTCAGATTGTACTTAGGTACCTTGGGAGTCATTGACATCAATGGTGATTTCCCTTGCACTTGTTAACAGTTTTCATCAATGATCGGTAATCAAGTGGTTTCTACCATGTTCGACTTCGACACATGTAATCACATGGCTAGATTCGTACTTTCAGATGACGGGATTGAAGACCCTGGGTCTCATCTTTTTGGTCCAGGTTGCGATGGAGTATTTATGATTTGTATCGACACATAGATCCACTTTGTATGTCACGTGGCTATGTCCTAATCTGAGTCTTCTAACATAGATCTACAGTGTATTCCTGGTGGCTATGTAGCATTTTGGTGACATGGATCCATGGTGTATGATTGGTGGCCATGGCCTACATTTGTGATTTCATTCATTTGTGGTCTGAGCATGGGAATGCCTACCTCAGAGCTGGTATTATATTCTACAGATGCTTGATTGTTTGTAGGTTGATGATTAGGTGTGATCCTTGTTTTTGACACACATGTGCATTTTACAAAGTATTTCAGTTGTCATGAGTTCCAGCCTCATACTTTGGGGGGCATTCCGTTACATATTATTTTGGTCGCTCTGGTGATGTCTCTACAGTTATGTGTTCAGGCTCTCATAAGGACCTTTTGCTTGAGAAAAGTGATTGTTGTCTTCTTCTACAAAACATATTTTTAAGATGAGTTCGCAAGCTACATGTATTGTTGGGTGTGAGAAACCTTGATTCTCACAGGCTACTCTATACTTGGATTGCGAGATGTTCACAACTTTCTGTATAAGTAGGGTGCGAACCTGCTTCAAAGATTAAAAGGGAGAAGAGGTTATGCAGGTTCTAGAAGAGGATCTTCAAGAAAATGATTTGGAATTTGCATGGTTGGCATCCTACTGACTTCTCAGATTTAGTGGGATCATCCTCATCCCTTTAACCAACTCTCCTTCTCCTATATAATGAAAGGTTTCTCAAGGAAGAGGTAAAGCAAGATTGAATAGAGAATTGATGAAAGAATAGATTCATAATTGTGTGAGGAATCCTATTTGAATTTATGCTTGAGGCCTCCATTTGCCCATCAAGCCATATTGTATCTTCTTCATAGGATAAATCAGTATATGCAGACATTAATAGATCTCCCTAGATCCACCAAGATCTAGAACAAAACAGGATAGGACATGACACTTCCCCTAAGTTACAATCATTGAATTTTTCATTGAAGAAGGAATAAGTGACGTACCTTTAGATATTGCTTCCTTATGTCTTTGTTGTCCTTTCTTCTCCTTGGTAGCCTTGTGATATCATATCTACAACGACACAAATCGACCAAGGTGAAAGAAACAATAATACATTCAATGAAGACTTAAACACGTGATCAAGGAGTCATGTAATAAAATAAGAGTGATTTTATGGGAAAGGGACATGCCACTATATTATATTAAATGAAAGTAAAAGATACAACCAGATTTCCTTGATGTCGCAAGCTTCCTTTCGGTGGTCCTTAATTCCAACACACACACTTGCTCCATGCTTTCATGAAGAAGATCCACTATGGCTTGATGGGCAAATGGAGGCCTCAAGCATCAATTCAAATAGGATTCCTCACACAATTCAGAATCTATTCTTTCATCAATTCTCTATTCAATCTTGCTTAACCTATTCCTTGAGAAACCTTTCATTATATAGGAGAAGGAGAGATGGTTAAAGGGATGAGGATGATCCCACTAAATCTGATAAGTCAGTAGGATGCCAACCATGCAAATGCCAACTCATTTTCTATAAGATCCTCTTCTATAACCTTCGTAACCTCTTCTCCCTTTTAAGCTTTGAAGCAGGTTCGCACCCTACTTATAGAGCAAACTGCAAACATCTCGCAATCCAAGTATAGAGTAGCCTGTGAGAATCAGGGTTTCTCGCACCCTACAATACATGTAGCCTGCGAACTCATCTTAAAAGTATGTTTTGTAGAAGAAGACAATAGTCACTTTTCTCAAGCAAAAGGTCCTTATGAGAGCCTGAACACATAACTATAGAGACATCACCAGAGTGACCAAAATAATGTGTAACATGGGGGATACATTAAGGCCCTCCTATGATGAGTCTTTTCTTGTCGACTTCAACTCATTATCCAGGAATCAGACTTAGAAACTAATTGGTATCTTGGAAATTTCATGCCTCAATGGCAGGTATCCTTGCTTTCGACAATGGGTTTTCAGTATTGACCCTTGATTGGGAGATTCCGCCGAGAATTTGACTTCAGCTCATTAATTCACATTCGTTGGATTGTACCAGAGTACCTTGGGTGTCATTGACATTAATGGTTATTTCCCTCACACTTGTTAACGATATTCACTAATGACAGGTAATCAAGTGGTTTCTACCATGTTCGACTTCAACACATGTATTCACATGGTTAGATTTGTACTATAGAGTGGTGGAGATGAAGACCATGAATATTTTTCTCACAGATCCAGGTTGCGTTAGAGTATATTCAGTTTGTATTATTGCATAGATCCACATTGTATGTCTCATGGCTATGTTCAAATTTGAGTCTTTGACACATAGATCCACAGTGTATTTTTGGTGGCTATGTTCAGATTTGAGTCATAATTGCATGGATCCACAGTGTATGTTTGGTGTCCATAACCTGTATTACTTGATCTTCGCATGTTGGCATTTATGCTTTGAGTCATTTGTATTCTGAGTATGGGAATGCCTACATCAGTGATGATATATTATTGCATTGTATTTCCTTATTTGTTGGCAGGTTTTCGACCGACTGCTCTTTGTTCCCTACGCACACTCGACAAAGTATTTCAGCTATCACTCTTTTATAACTTCATATGTTGGGGGCCTCTTTGTTACAAATTATTTTCGTCACCCTCATGATCGTGAATGATGTAAACCTATATGTTGCCTTTAGAAGGGTCAGTGGCCTGAATTCCTAAAGAAAGAAGGGAGAACAAATTTTCCTGAGAGATGAAGTTGTGTTTTCCTCTGTAAAAACCCTATTTTGGAGGATTTCTGCGGGCTACACCATAGCCAGGGTGCAGAAATGCCTGATTTCCGCAAGCTACACTATATCTAGGTTGTGGAGTTTCCGTAGGCTGCACTATAGCTAGGTCGCGGGGGCCTTCGTACCTAGGAAAAACATGTGTCTTCTAGATGCTTCTAGAAGGAGAAGCTTCTATGGTGAGGTGGCCTCCAAATGGTTTGGATCTTACTCTCTTTCATGATTTAGTGGGATCATCCTAACCTCCTCACCTTATCCTCTTCAACTTACAAAAGGAGAGGAGCTCTCATGGAGAAAGTTAGTTGGTTTTGGATCTTGTCTTTTGTAGTTGGATTTGGCTTGGAATTATTAGCTTGGTTAGAGTGGCTTTGAGATTTTCTTTGTCAAGATAGATGTCAGATCTATAGTCTCAAAATCCATTGGAGAATGAAGTGTGTGGGAAGCAAGGAACTATTGGAAGGAACCTTACGACATCAAGGCATCTGGTTGTAATCTCTCTTCCTATTATTTAATATAATACAGTGGCATGCTTCTTTCCCATAGAATTATTTTTATTTTATTGCATAATTCAATGATCATATGCATAGGTTGTCATTGAATATACTTCTATTTATTTCACTTTGGTTGGTTTTTGTCTCACTACAAGGTCATCTTCACAAGAGCACTGGAGCGAAACAGGAACAAAAAAGACATAAGGAAGTGACATTTAAAGGTATGTCTATCGTCTTTTGTTCGGTAGTAAATTTGATGATTAGAGCCTAGGGAAAGCACCATGTCCTGTCATTTTTTGTTCTAGATCTAGGTGGATCTAGAGGGATTAGCCTATGTCTTCATTCACCAATTTACCCAATAGCAACTAAGATATGCCTAAATGGAATAGTTATAACAACACGATGATCAAACCTACATCACAATACTATTGTAACAACTCGACTAGATCCTCCAATTCCGAGCTACTTAGTGTAAGAGGGAAAAGATAACACAGGAAACTGATTAAATTTGGTGAAAATATTGCAGTGATCAAACCTACATCACAACAACATAACTACCCTCGACTAGATCCTCCAATTTCGAGTATTTTAACATAGTTGTTTATAGAGATATGGAAAGAAGTTGACTTTCATTAAACAAGAAATCTCAAATACAGATGCATAACTAGAGGAACCAATGCTTCCTCAAAACTTTACAATATGGGAGCCTAGCTCAACCATCGACGACTCTTACAAAATATCAAAATTGAGTATAAATACTTATAACTACTCATGGCCCTCAGGGATACGATCGAACCACTACATTCAAAGCTTTGTGTTTCCTCCTTCTCTTATCAAACTGCACATGTTTTCCTCTGTCAGATGTGAAATTAAAATAGTATGGACTTTGCAGGAAAACCCATTTACAGAGGAGCTCTGGGCTGTCAGCTAGCTGCCACGACCATCCTTTCTTTCTTTCCATTAATGGGGTGAAACGAGGCTTCAACCACCACCCATATTTCCATTAACTCCCTTCATTGGGATCGGGATGAGTTCTGTCATCCATGAATTCCCCAGGTGGTGCCCTGACTTCTTCAAATAAATCTTGGCCCTTCGAGCCCTGTTTCTCTTCTTCTGCAATCAATACTTGCACTTTCATCCCTTTGGCGCAACTCTTTTCCATCGTTCCACATGACCTCAAGCCATGACCCTGTGCTTATCCCCTATAAAATTTTAGGACTTCACATATCGGGATTTCTCACTCCCCTTGATTCACAATATCGCGATGCCCAAAATCGTGAAATGGTCATATCCAGATCGATGGTCGGATCTTCTCTAAAATTGACAACCAAGATTTCTTCCCCGAAGACCCCACGTCACCAACTCTACGTGGCAGGTGCTAATCTTCTTCCTGGATATGCACACCATAGGGCCACGGGATATGACCATGGGCCTAAACTTTGAGCCCTTCATGTTTTGCGTGTCGGGAGTTTGCGCTGTGCTCCATGCTCGAACATCCAATATGTGAAATCGTGATTCTGCATTATCTACTACCACATGTCCCTCTTCTTTAGACGGCCTAGATCAAATTGTCATTGTGGGACCACATACCATTGACACTCCTGTAAAGACTTTTCTTTGGCCCGAATCCTGCGCCACACGTCCCCTGGAATGGACGACCCTGATTATTTCGTGCTTTCGCATGTCACAAGTTTTCAGGACTTGCCCTCCTACTTTCCTGACTCACGAAATCGCGAAAATATGACCCAACGGTCCATATCTCTCCCTTGATCAATGACTGCGATATTTTTGCGATTTCGTGTTTAGGGAGTCTCTGATGTGATCGACTCTCGACCTCCTGATTCATGAAATCACGACTATGCTGATTGTGCACCACATGTCCCTATGAAATGAATGAACCAGATCTCATGATTTTGGGCCTTGGTTTGATGCTAAAATTTGTGCAAATATATAATCCCAATTGCCCGATGGCCACTGATCTAATTTATCTGATGGATCCGATGGCTGAGAGTGATCCTGTGCTTGATGGCTTTTCTACGACCAGGTATGTGCATGCCTTTGCATAATGGTGCCCTGACTTTGGATAAAAATGCATATGGTGGGTTTTTAAACCCTTTTTCTTGCATTTGGTTACCCAATGGCCAAATTCAAAGGAAAAACATCCCCTTGCAAGAATAAGTGCTAACATGTCCTGCAAATAGCACTCAGAGTTGTGTGATATACAAATTGACAAGCGGACTTGCAGGCTGGTTGGCTCAACAATGTACTTCTATTGAGTTCCATGATATACAAATTGGCAGATGGACTCCATGGATGGAAGGCTCTGAGAAACGAGAAATAGATACTAAATATGTACTTTTATAAAGTATGGACATGACATGTTATAGAGCATGTACAAATCCCTTATTCCATACATAGCCACTTTTTTGGATCGCGAACTTGCGGGATGGCGGTCTCTAAATTTGGCCTCTAATGTTTTGTGTGCTACAAATAGCAGCCAGAGTTGCACGATATAAAAATTGACAAGAGTACTTGCAGGTTGGCTGGCTCAACATTGCACTTCTACTGTTATGTGTCCTCCAAACAACATTCAGAGTTCTGCGATATACAAATTGACAGACAAAATCCAGGACTGGCGAGATCAAGATTGAATATGTATTACACACATGAAGACAAGTGAATGTAGAGGAAGATATGGAGTGTCGAAGGAGGCGCTAAAAAAAAAATAAAAAAAAAAATACAAAACAGTTCAACAAATACAAACAGAGTAAACAAAAAACTATTTAATATGAACACGGGCAGAAAAAATGCACCTTTGCATGGATTCCTCTACATCTCTGGTTAGGAGTTATTTGTGGTGTCTAGTTTTCCTATTTGTTTCTATGAACAAAAGTACAAAACAAAATGGATATGAACATAAGTTAACAAGTAAAGAAAAAGACAAGTACTATGTACATATACTAAAAAAAATAGAATAAGATGAATAGAGTAATAGATAGATTTTAGAAGGATGTACCTTTTTTTTTGCATAATGTATATTTTATAATTCAAGTTCAACATCAACTATATGGTGACCAGACCAATATGTGTACAAATCAGGGAAAACTAAGAAGCTGGATAATATTATTTTTATTATTTTTATTTTTTTTGCAACAAGCTATATAGATATGCTTTGAAACATAGAAATATGACTTTGCAATATGTTTGATGTATATCTCGTAATTCAAGTGCAATACCAATTGTATCATGATTAGACCAATATGTGTCTAAGATAAACATATTGTATTGAGGAATAATCACATTCGACCACCCATGGTCAATAAGTGTGTTTTGCAGATGGCTTGTGTTGTTCAAAAGAAAGCAGAGACTGTATTTGCACATGTCGTTTTCCAATTCTTTTGGTCTGCCATTATTTTGTAGCATGTCAATATTGAAGTCTCCTACAAGCACAATGGGTCCATTTAGATGGAAATGGCCCAATGCATTGGAAATAACATCTACTATGTTGGAGAATGTTGCATGGGGAGCAACATACAGATTCAGTATTGCAACTTTTGTTTCATGGAAAAATAATTTGCAAGCACCACCCCAACATTCTTTTCTTCGATATGTATATGGTCCAAAATTGGTACATGATTTTTCACCAATATCATCACGCCATGTGTAATGTAACTTGATATGCAATTGTGATTTGGGAATTGTTTGTTCAGTATGCATAATGCCATGTATGTTTCCTGCAAGAATAGAATATTGGATTGTATTGTATCATAGTCATTGAGTATATCATCCATGTGTGCATTTAAGTTGTGTGTGTTATGCGAAAGAATTGGTACAAATGAATTTGTTTGTATGAATTGGTAATCATAGTGCAGTTTCCATTTTGCGGTGGTCCTCAGTGGTTCCATTTCAATATCAACTTTCTGTTTGACTTTGAAGTTATATTTTGTAAGAGGACTTAGTAAATACAAGGAGTCTATGCTTCTGACATGGGACAATGTTGTGTATACAATTCCATGTATCTGAATTCCAACAGGTTGAAATGCAACATTATCAAGTGTTAGTCCTTGCGATCTGTGGAATGTACGTGCACATGCAAGTTTAATCAGAAATTGTTTTTGAATCTTCAGTCGACCTGTCTTTGTTGATGTAGATACTCGCTTTGATATTCGCAAAATAGGTGTCCAATCATTTCCAGTGTTTGAATTATATACATAAGCCAACTTGCTTGCTTGTCTCTTTCCTATATGCGGTTCATGGAACTTAATCCAAAGGACATCAAGTTTTTCAGTTTTCATATAGCCTTTGAGTATTCCATCTGCACCATTGACCAAGCCATCCTGTGAATTATAGTTACAAGCATATATTTCAACCAGCGTTTCTAATTTGAAGACAAGTTGCAAAGTTAAAGTGGTTGTATGTTCATGATGTGTCACATTTCCATGGTTGTCTTCTTCCAGGTCAATTGAATTGATGATGATATCATTGCTAGGCATGAGCAATAGCATGTGGTTGTTATGCATTGCAACATCCTTATTTTTGTAGAATAGGTAAGGGAATGTTGGGTCTGTTGGTGTAGGCCACAAGAACCTCAAATTGATATATGTTAAGTCATCATATGTTTGGTTGTTTGTCTGCATTCTATTCAGAATTTCAATGAATGTTTCATCTATCTGGCGCATTGTAGTATGCAACTAAATAATTTAATATTGTCTCTCCATAATTCATGCATCATTGTTTCCATGTTAATGGTAGGTTGTTAAAATATCAAAGAATCTTGGATGGGTTGTTCCTGGTAAAAATCCCCACATAATATCATGTCAATGTTTCCAAAGTATTTCGTCTGCACAAGTTTTATGCTTCTTAGTCAGTTGTCAATGGAATACAAGAACCGACTTCCAATCAAAGATGATTCATCTATAAAGACAAGTTGGAGTTCCTCATAAATCTTAGACAATGTATCCAACATTTCCTTGCTAAGTGGAAGAAACTGTGACTTGTTAAAAGGCATTAAAAATGCAGAGTGGACTGTTGTTCCACCTGCATTATATGCATCGTTTCCTGTGTATGAAACTATTAGGCCCTTTGGTTTCATAGGACCAGAGGAATTTTTTGAATCATAGATTCGTATAAGCATTTGGAATAGTGATTTCGTTGTGAATGTCTTGCATGTTCCTGCTCCACCTGTAAGGAACACGTGCAGAGGAGTGTCCATGTTCAAGCGTTTTTTAAGAGTAATGTCCTTTACTATTGTCTATTGTTCTCAATTCAACAAACGTCTTATTCTATGGTATTCATTATTTTCAATTAGGAAAGGATGTTTTGTGACTTGAAAACCAAGATTGATACGTTTTTCACTTCCACTTGCTGGAGGACGAGGAAAATCCGCTTGTAAGTCATAGGACTCGCAAGGAGTTCTGGTTATTTTTTGGTTTGTGAATGTCTCATCAAGATTGTCAAGGTTTTCTAGCTCATTAACTGCAATTTCTAGATCACCCCATGTTGGATTAACATTGTAGGTAAATCTAGTTTCATTGATGTGCACTATAGTCTCAGAGGCAACATATGCAGCCTCCCATGTAGAGAAGTTATGTTTTAATGTCTCTCCGTTTTCATCGAACAGAACGTACAACAACAATTTTTCCTACAATAGTTTTCATAGTTAGAATGTTTGTTGTATTTGACAAACCGTATCACAGAGCGTTTTTTTCTTTTTCATATGGGTGCACCATTTGTTTTGTAATGCGATACGAATTATGCTAAGCAGATATGCCTAATAGGAGATGGACGCTGGAGGTAATAATCAACAATAGAGAGACATAACACATCTTCTAAATTGTCAAGACCTTGTTCTAGCAAAACTGGTGGTTTAAGCACAAATGTGCATTTCTCAAGTGGAGATGTGTTTATGAAGACACATTTTCTTGAACTACAAGTGAGGGGTAGGGAAAGTGAAATGTGAACTGCTTGTTGAATAGACATTTTTTGAATATTAACCAATGTATTTCCAAGTGTGTGTCTCATTTCTATGGCATCAATATGACTTCTTTCATGTTCTTTGTGTATTCTTCTGAATTCACTTGTCATAGATTTGTCAACCTTTGTCATATACGAGGTACAGTACGATGCTGCAACATATGCATTGAGCACGTACTGTGCATATGTATTTTCTTTCCACATAACTAGAATATCCTTGGAGAAACTTTTGTTCCAAATATAGAAAAGTTTTTGTTTAAGGAAAACTATTGGTTGTTTAAGTGCACATTGTATAGCTTGGATGTATTCATCTTCTGATAGATTTATCTCTGTCAAGAAGGCATCGAAGCTCATTAGCTCGTCAAATTCTCCTTGTTCTAGAAATGTGAACAAGGATTTAGATTTCTCAACAACAACATTGTCCTCTAAACCAAGTGGCTCTATGATTCTTGTAGCTCTCATTGGCGGCATGGGAAAGTTGTTTCTACAAAGCGAGTTTTTCCATTTTCTACAACTTCTTGTATGGTAATGTCTATGAACTTTGGCAAGTTATGGATCCAAATGATTTGTGTTTCATGTTATGTATTCCTCCACAAATTGTTCGATCTCTGAATTGTTGTCATCTCCATAGACTGGTGCCCCCTCTATCCACAACAATGTGTGGTCATGTTTATTTCCCATATTCTGGAATTCAGTCAAAAAAGTAGTCTGATATTTTTCCGAAAAACGTTTCATCATGGCATATCAATTGTTTCAAAGCATTTATTATATGTATATAGTACCGAGTAAATGTCACTAGGTCTTTTCTTATGAGGTAGTCAATGTCATTATTTTCCAGTGTATCAGTTTGTTTTTTAAGTTTCTTGTTCCTATGAAGGTCATATACAATAGCTACCAATGGATCCCAGCAATGCTTTGCACTTGTAAATGTGATGAAAAATGTTGGCGGGCCCAATTGTTGGATCATTGCAAAAATAGTTTTTTTGTTTTGTTGCAAATAGTCAGGAGAGGTGCAAATGTTTTTGAAATCTATGTATCCAATATCAGATTTCATAATTTTTTCTAGGTTTACTTTGTACTTGACATCCTTGGCCAACAACTTTCTTCCTTGTAACCAGCCTTTTCTTATTTAGACCCACATGCAGGAAATAAATTTCTCTATTATTATGCGCATTGTTTTGAAAAACAAATTTGTTATGTGATAGGAGAAATCACCACTTGAATGTATCATCTCCCATCGAACTATTTTATGATAACTGAATCGTTATGTAATGTCAGTGGCACGTGGATCTCCATAGAAGAGTGTTGGAAAGTTCATTTCCTCTGCGAATTTGTCCTTGAATATTCTAAGTGGATGTTGCCCCTCAGCAGGTGCAATTTCAACAATCTTGTCTTTCAAGTCATGAATGCACTTTGAATCAGTGAATCCATGCACCAATGTCTCAGCAAGTATTTCATTCTCTGATTCATCACTTGTATCAAATTCACTAGCATTTTCAAGAGTCTCTACAGAGTTGGCATCCTCTTCTGCAAGAACATTGTTCCAGTTGTCATTTATACAAATGTTGTGTTCTTTGTACAGGGCCCTGGAACATAATTCGTTTAATTCTTTCATAACAACATGCAAACGCACTTTGCCTATATAATAGGAATTTTTGTATCGCAAGCGTCTTTTCAAAACCACAACAATTTTCATTGTTTCGTAAATGAATTGTGGCAAGGCTTTTTGCACAACATCTAGCTGAAAAGGCACATTAATAATTGATCTTGTTAAGCCCATCTGGGGTCATTTATAGCCCCAAGGCCTAATTTGTGAAAATGAAATTAGTAGAGACACAAGTCTCTCCTCAAGTTTCATAAGTGAAATTACATCTGGTAGTGGTGTATTACATCTTATTTGGTCAAGGGTTGCAAAATGTGGCAGTTTTCCATTTTCAAGCGACCGTTTGCATGGAAGACAAATTTTGCCACTGGAAAATGGTTTATCATGCACTATCAAGCGAAGGTATTCTTCTTGCAAATCAGGCATGAAAGACTTACTATTTTTTGATAAATTCAATTGTTCACAAATTGCATATGCAATGGAAGGATTGTCTTTAATTTTTTTCATGTAGGTCTGTCTTGCATTTTTCTTTCGCATGGAACTATGAGTAGAAAGTGTTTGTTGGTTTTCATTGGTAGTAGTGCATGGTGTTGCTTCTAGCCCACAAAATGTGATAGTTGCATGACCATTTTGGGATATGCGACCGTACCTATTTTTGTTTTGTTGTGCACAAACACATTTATTTAGATTGTGATATGTGATTTTCTCTCTAAAAGGAAGCGTAGCAATGTATTTTTTTCTCTCGTGCATGACCTTTTTCAAGTTGTGGTAGATTACTCTATGTTTCTTGTCCAAGGGAACGATGACCTGATGGAAACTGGGATGAATTTCACTCTGATTCAGGTTGTGATAACTTAGTCTACATTTTTTGTTTAAGGCCTGTATGGCCTAATCACAACTGGGACGAATTTTACGCATATCTTTTTTCAAGTTGTGATAAATTACTCTACGTTTTTTGTTTAAGCCTGTATGGCCTCATCACAACTCTGATGAATTTCATGCTTGGATTTTTTGTTCAAGCCATGTATGGCCATATCGTAACCGAGAGGAGTTTCATTCTCACTAAAAAGCATGCCACGCGTATGTAGATTCAATGAGGTTTCGGTGGCATGGACATTGAACCCTGAACCACTAATATGTCCAAGAAAAGGTTGATACTGGATATGTGTTGTATCTGTTTTCAACAAGAGGATGTCAATTATTCGATCATAATTTGAATCAATAGACCGAGAATGGACAATGCCATCTGGCAAGGCCGACCAGACATGGATATTTACTCTGAATATGATAGACAACCATTGCAAATAGAATCTACAACCCTCCACATTACCTTTTTCATATGGCAACGCCATGTTTACAAGGTATTCTTGCCAACTTCCAATTGTCGGCATATTTTGTAGGAGATATGGCGAAAGGTGATGATGCAAGAACCTAAAATCTTGTTGGTTGTCGCCTATAATTTCATTGCAAAAGGACTGTACACTGTAAATCCCCAACGACTGCACATCGAACGTCGCTGCTACCAAACAACAAATTGTATAGAACAAACTATCTCCACAGCTAGACACGACAATTATTGCTAGCTGCAAACCATGGCAGTCTATGCGATGCATAATCTGTTTCCAATATGATTCAAGGTCTTTGAAAATGAGGGACAAGTAAATATGAGCTCCTTCAACATTGCATATGGACATTTCTCTATACAGTCGTGGTTCATAATGACCACTGACAGCATTGGCATCATGGAACAAGATGCAATATGGATTGTCAGATGCAGATTTGTTGAATAGTAGATATCTTATTTTTCTTGTCAATGACCATATTCCAATTGATATATTGAGCTAGTTAGACAACCACTGTATACAAAATGTATCTTCCCAAATTCCCCTCTCATGTGCAGGCAGAATTGGAGATGCAAACAACTACATCTTTGAGAAATATGTAGCGACATCATGCATTCCATGCAACTGCCAAAGAAAATCAGATTCCAATTTGTATTCATACGACTCGAATGCCTCAGCATCACCATTTTTTAAACAGCCCAAGAAATAATCTACCAATCCATTGCGCAGGTTAGTCGAGGAATAACGAAAATGCAGTAGAACCTTAAATGCATCGAAAAGGCAATCCCCTACAATATACGAGAATGCATCCAATCTAAAAAGACCATTGCTATGTAGAACCTCGTCAATGTTGTCATGTATAATGGAGTGTGTATCTATTTCATACGACTCAAAATCTATTAGTTCTTTCATCTTTTGAACTGTGATTTTGATGTTGTTTGTTAGAAACTTTCAGTTTTCATGAAAACAGAGAAAAGGGGAAAAACATAATAAAAGTAGGAAAGAAAAAAGGAAAGAAAAATAGGAAATCTACAAGCGTGGAACTAGGTACCAATCCCCGTATGTATCTTTCAACCATTTTCTTGTCATATTCAATCCCCCTGTTAGTCTCTACTTTTATATTGGTTTAAGTAAGAAACCCTTGTCCTAAAACCCTCCTTACCCATCCCTCATTTTCTGTTTTCAGTTGTTTTCATTTTTTAAGATTTTTTATATTTCATGGTTTGCATTAATTTTTGATGATTTATTTGAGTTTTGGTTATGAAAAACATTGTTTAATCTAGAAGTGTCTCCTTTATGCCGTTGGAATTTCAAATTTTAAATTGTCAAAACGCGCTACGGGAATAAGCCTATTCCCATAGCGCCAAATAATCATGCCAAATCGTGCGCCTGCTATCATGATTTAGTTATGATAACGAGATCATGAGCTAAGAGTTTGTGTGTTCCCATGAGAATTTGGTAATCATCCCTACATCCAACATGTTCAGAACATAATCGCTATACACACGCGCAGGGTTCATTTCAAGATCCCCTGTTATTTAATGATTATTATGTGATCAGTTCGAGTTGTTTTAAGTTCAACCCTGCAGGAAGAAATACATGCATCCATTCAAAGCATCAGGCATATCAACAATTGCAAGAAGGAAATTCGGAACCCGAGGGCATTAGTTGCATATTTGAGTTTAAATGGCGCCAAAGCGTAGTGGACAAGTGCCAGAATCAAACTAAAAGGTGTCAAACTCCTTGAAGCTTACCCTCAAATGGCTCAAATATTCAGAGACACTGGGTGGTTTGAGTTCCTCACTACATTTCAAGGATATGACAAATGGGTTTCCATGGAATTTGATTTGAATTTCGATGGTAATGAAGTCGAAATCGGAAAAATGTTGATGTTGGTGATAGAGCAGACTATAGCCAAGGCTTGCAGGCTCGTGGTTGGAGGGGAAATATGGTGGAAGAAGGAACACGTGGTTACTGAGTTTGTGAATCAATTTCTCCTTCCAGAGAAGAAGAATCTGGATTGGAGAAGGGGAATTCCTCGCAGCTGGGTCCGACCCGAATGGCACACTGCCCTGGTGGTGATTCACAGATACATCACCTGCGAAGGGAGGTTTTCTTTGATCTATATCTATCATATCATAATATTGATGCATCTAAATGGTGACTACCCTTTAAACCTTCCTTATATACTTCTTAAAAGTTTGACAAAAATGTCCAAGAAGGTACAATCTATTTCCACTAATGCCAAGGGAATTTTGTTCCATCAAGTCCTCATTAAATCCCTAGTCATGTCTTCCCTAAATGAACTACAAAATCCCTGGAATTGGCTCATGAAATCCTTAAAACCTTTTGTTAAATCAAATAAGTCAAAAAAGGGCAGAGCGAGGAAAACTGTTAAACAGGTTCAAGATGTTGCTGATGAAAACCCTGTAAAAGACGAATCTTCTGATAGCAAGGTAACTAAAAAGAGCAGGAGTAAACGACCTATATGGGAGCCCAGACATGAGGTGCTTCCTGAGGAAGATGTCAAAGAAGAGACAGAGTCGGAAAATGATCCAATTGATCAAACTGCAGTCAAGACTGAAATGCCATCCACCAGCAAAAAGAACGTTGCAGTCAAAGGAAAAAGGAAAAAGGGTGTGTGTGTATCCCAAAAACCTCAGAGAAATTCAACCAGAGATACTAATAAGTATAGGTTGAACTCAAAAGCAATGTTCAATCCTGCCATTAAAGAAGAAAACACCATAATCATAGATGATGATTCTGAGGAGGTTGAAACAAGCACCAGGAAAAAAGCAAAGAGGACCCCTTTTCCCAAGAAATCTGTCAGCAAAGGAAAAGGAAAACTTACACCACCTACAGGCCCTGTAACGAGAGCTTCAACTAGATTAGCTAAGGCTAAAGAGATGGCTAAAGGCATCAGTGAATTTCATGAAGAAACACAGGATTACATGGAAGATTTAGATTACTTACCAGATGTACCTGGAGCTATGGATTCATCAAGTTCTAAAGAAGAACATAGCTCAGAATTGATTTCAAAATATCAGGTTAAAGCCAAAGAACCCAGTGTTACTTTAAATCTGAATGAAACTGTAGCCTTTGAATATTGTTCAGGATTCAGGGTCGAGATAAGAACTGATAAGGAAAAGATTAAAGAATTTCAAAAAACCATAAAACAGTTAAAGAAGGAAAAGATGCAGGTAGAACAGTGGAATGCTTGCCAGCAGGAAAGAATTCAAAGTCTTAAAAAGAAGAAGAAGGAGCAAAGGGCGTTGCTTAAGGAACTTAGGGAAATCAATTTTAGACTTTACTGGAACAATGTTGTGTTAACCACAAAGCTCAAGCAAAAAAATGCCAAAGCCTCTGCTGCGATTTTATCTTAAAGGTAACATCAAGATTGGTTACAATTTTGTTTAAAGGTGCTCCAGGAGATATGGCAAATAATACTCGTTTTTTATCAAGGAGATGCTAAGATATCGATCTGCTTTACAAAGTCAAACAAAATCTCTATTTTGTAGAGTATTGCTGGCAATGTTTGTTATATTAAATTGTTGAGTTGTGGACTATTTTGGAAATAGTAGCTCATTTTTTGAGTGACATAATTTAGGATCTGGATACTCTTTGATTCTAGTCATTTAAATTTGTCCTAGATAATAGGATCTGGTAGTTTCATAGTTGTTTTAAATAGACAGAAGACATACCTTATGGAGGTCGAAAATTTGGAGATCTATAGAGACTTTTTGTGGAGATTATTGTAAAGGCATGTATGTTCAATTGACACTTAATAGCAAAGGCATATGGATGGTTAGACCTTCTCTTTTCTACTCTGTTATTTCATTTTTCATGCTTGAATTTATTATTCAAATTGCAATGCTTTTGGTTCTTGAATGTTAATTTATACAATGAAGATTTTGTTGTAGAGATAATTTTCAAGAAATGATTTCAAGCTGATATCCATGTTTCTTTATAATATATTGAAACTAAGCTTTGTGAAATTGACAAATTGAAGATTTCACTTTCTTTTTCTTGAATTGGTTTACTCCATCTATGTATCTACCTATTATTCAGCCAATGGGATATGCAATGTTTTAATCTTGATTTTCATGCCATGTTGTAAGCTTGACCCAGTTTTCAACCATTATACCAAAACCAAATCATAAAACCCTCAAAAATACTTTGCAATAAAATCAATGATGTCCTAGCTTGTCCTTACCAGTCGAGTGAAACTTTAGGGACTAACATTTTTGGCGTCGTTGCCAGGAAGGGAAGAAACGAAGATAACTTCCTTGGGGAAACGACAAGTTTAGATCCAGATCTTGATGGTGAACAATATTTTGGACATTTTCTAAACACTGTGATTATTCACCTGGAGATTCCTCTGTAGTAATTATGGCTCCTAAGAAAAAAGGGAAAGGACCTAAAATTACAAAAAATCCTCCACCATCAAATAAGAGACCAGTAACAAGGAAAAATCCAGATCCTGAGCCTGTAGCAGCAGTGCCAGACCTTGAAAAAATACTAAGAAAGCCTAAAGTTCTTCCTATTCAGTCTTCACATTCAAAAGGGAAATTATCTTCAGAAAGTTCTCAGGAAGAATCTTCTGAAATCATTAAAACCCAGGCAGATGAAGATTTGAAACTTGAAAGTGAAAATAAGCCTGTTGTTAAGTCTGATACAGTTTCATTCCCAACAAATGTTTCAGAATTAAGTTCATAACAAAGGAAGTTTCTTATTGATCTTATTAAATAGGAATTTCCATACTTGTTGTCTGAAACTGTTGATTTGAGAGTTCCCAGCACAAGTATTAAGAGTGAAACAGAGACTTCTGCATCATCTTGTGAATCTTTCTCACTTGAAGATTTTGGAACACATTATTATTATTTTGATAATCCTTTGTTTCTCAGTCCATTAGTTGATCAAAGTCCAGAAGAGAAATCTACATCTATTGAAAGAGAAGGCTCAGGGACAATACATCTAAATTGTAAAACACAAGGGATTTCTTATCATCAATCTTGCTTATTCCCCAAAATCCAAACATAGCTAATATGGCCGCAAACAGAATGGACCAAATAGTTGCAGCCAGGTATGCCCCTCTGGTACTTCCTCAAGTCATGTATGCTTTTCCACCAAACAATTATATGAGATATTTGCCCAGATTTAATGGAGAAGGATCAATTATTGTTGAAGAACATTTGAATTCATTTTATAGTTTTGTAGACAATTTTAATGTAGAGCATGTTGATGTATGGATGAGATTATTCATACAAAGTTTAGATGGGGAAGGAAGAAAGTGGTTCAGAAGTTTGCCTGCTAACTCAATACCTGATATTATAGCTTTAGATGAGGTTTTCTAAATCGATGGGCGGATAAAAAAGATTTTCAATATTACCTTACTGAATTTGGTGCTTTAAGAAGGAAACAAGGAGAATCAATTCCTGATTTTACCGAAAGGTTCAACCTGATGTACGGTAAAATTCCAGAAGAGATAAAACCTTCAGAGGCATCATCCAAAATCACATCTGCCAATGCATTCGATGCTGAATTTTCCTTATTGCTTAGGGAAAGGAGAGATACTACCCTCAACCTAATGCAATATGCAGCTATTGAGGTAGAATCAAACATATTAGCAGCAGACAAATTGAAATCTAGAAGTGACAGAGATAGAAAAAAGCAAAAAGAAGAGTTGCCTTCATCTTCTAATTCAACATCCGATATTAAAATGGCTGAAATGACAAAGATGTTGAAAACTTTGACTTCTGAGATGGCAAGGTTGAAAATGGAACAAAAACATCCCAATAGACCTGCACAAGAGGGTGGATATAGAAATCCCAATCAATTCAGGAGACCAAACAATGTACCCCAGATTTTACCAAGAGAAAGAAAAAATAAAGATGACCAAAAGGTATTACCTCCTTTTCAGAATAATGCAGTAGATGAGGAGGAAGATAATGATGGTACAGAAGAAGACTCTGCAGTTCACTTGACTAATTCTGAATCAATCCCTTTACATGTAACACAACAAGAATATGAAGATACTTTGATTGCAAATCAATTTGAGGAAGGGGATGAAGAGGAGATTGTTCAACATGAACCCACAAGGAAAAGATACTATCTCAGATCTGGTTCTCAGGCACCTAAAGTAGACATACCTATTTCTACAAAGAAAGTCAGTACTTTAGGAAAGACAGGGGAAATCAAAGGTGTTCCTAATAATCAAACAGATCATTCATTAAAGCAACCTGCCAAACATATCACTATTGATATAAGGGAACCAGATAAAAATGTCTTTGCTTTCAATCTTGAACATGAAATCAACAAAATTAAAATTCCAGTACCATTATTAGAACTTTTGAAAACAGAACCATTCAGAAAAAATGTCCTTAAGGCTCTAGAAGCTCCAGCTAATGTCATTTTCTCAGATACAGTCAACCTTGAAGATGAAAATCCTGCTATTACTATTGGCCCTCACATTGAAGACAAAATTGATGCCTCTCCACCTTTCTACATTTCACTAAATATTCATGACAAGATACTGCACAATTGTTTAATGGATTCTGGTGCTTTGCATAATGTCATGCCTAAGGTGGTGATGGAAGAATTAGGGTTAGACATTACTAGACCATATCATGATCTTTATTCTTTTGATTCCAAGAAAGTCAAATGTCTTGGACTTATGAAAGATGTGGTCGTAACTCTTTCCCAATTACCTATGAAGAGTGTGGTGTTAGATGTTATAGTGGCTGACATACCACCAAAATTTGAGATGCTTCTTTCGAGATCTTGGGTTAAAAAGGTAGGTGGCACTCTACAGATGGACCTAAGCTACGCAACCATACCTGTTTTTGGTGGTGAACAACGAAGTTTATACAGAGAAGTCAGACTGGATTATTTGGTAAGTGATCATGATAATCCCACTAATCACCCTATATATGTTGTAGAATATGATCTGGGCTCTTCTATTTTTCATATGGATGAGGAAATGGTAGAGGTATTAGTTAGAAAGTCAATAACTACAGTAAGAGATAGTGAAGATCATTTGGTTTGGAAACTGTATTTTGATGGGGCTAGTTCTAAAGAAGGTTCCAGAGCTAGTATTGTCTTCATTTCCCCTACCAACGAGGTTATTCCAATGTCATATAAAATTGAATTTGACACCACTAATAATATCAGTGAGTATGAAGCTTTGTTGTTAGGATTGAAAGCTACAAGAGACATGGGAATAAATGAGTTATCTATTTTTGGAGATTCTGAACTTATTGTTCACCAGGTTAGAAACATATATCAAACCAAGCAACAAAGACCGAAACAATACATAAATGAGGTGTGGGATTATATAGATAACATCTTCTTGGCATTCAATATTACTTTTGTTCACAGGGATTTAAATCAGCAGGCTGATTCTTTGGCATTTGTAGCAAGCAGTTTTAAAAATCTGATGTTTCTTAATCTGAAGTTTCAAATTGAAGTCAGACATAGACCTTCAATCCCGGATAATATAAAACATTGGCAGGTTTTTAAAGATGATGAGGAAATTCAGAGATTTATGAAAACCATTGAGGAGTTTTCTAACATTTTAATTGATCAAGATGATGAAGAAGTAGAAGTAGAAATACACACTGCAGAAATTCTTCAAGATACTATTGTTGGTCACAAGATCATCGAATTGAAGACAAACCATTTTCCTAAGGTTTTGGTTCCATTAGAAAGATTGTTCGATCACAATGATGTCCCCAAGAAGGTTGTTATCCAAATAGAAGATACAAATGTAGAAGACTATGACATTAGTTCAGATGTAAATCCCAGGTTGGTAAAAGTATCCAGGAGATTATCAAAAAAGCAGAAGGAAGCATATATTGAATTAATGAAACAATATTCAGATATATTCGCCTGGTCTTATGAAGATTTGAAAGTGTTTGATATAGAAATTATTCAGCATAAAATCCCTCTAAAACCTGGATCAAAACCTATAAAGAAGAGAGTCAGGCAATTCAATCCTTTACTGTTACCAATAATAGAAAAGGAATTGAAGAGGCTGCTAGAAGAAAAAAACATAGTGCCACTAAGATACTCAGAATGGGTAGCAAACCTTGTGCCCATCAGGAAAAAGAACGGAGAGATAAGGATCTGTGTAGACTTCCGGAATCTAAACAGATGTTCTCTGAAAGATAATTATCCATTACCAAAGATGGATTATATCTTACAAAAGGTTGTTGGCGCAAAAAGAATTTCTATGCTAGATGGATATTTAGGGTATAATCAAATAGCAGTAATGGAAGAAGACAAAAAGAAAACAGCTTTTACCACTCCATGGGGCACCTTTATGTACGAAAAGATACCTTTTGGGTTAATGAACACTGGGGCTACATTTCAAAGAGCTATGGATATAGCTTTCATTGGTGAGAAAGACAAGTTTGTGGTAATTTTCCTTGATGACATCACTGTATTTTCATCATCAGATGAAGATCATTTACTGCATTTGAAGCAGGCCTTTGAGAAATGCAGGAAGTATGACATATCACTTAATCCCAAAAAATCACATTTTTCCATGAAGCTAAGCTTCTTGGACATATTTTTTCGCCTGAAGGAATTAAAATAGATCCAAAAAGAGTAAAGGCTATTCAACTAATCGACATTCCGAGAAATAAAAAGTCCATTCAGTCCTTCATTGGTAAGATTAATTTTTTGAGGAGGTTTATACCTAACTTTGCAGAGATTGTCAAATACATCACTGATATGATGAAAAAGGATGCAGAAATTAAGTGGATACCCGAGGAAAGAGAATCCTTAGAAAAGATCAAGCAGGCTATTGTTCAGGCACATGTTCTAATTAGCCCGGATTTTTCAAAGGAATTCATAATTTTTTCATTTGCATCAGAAAATACTATAGCCGTTGTTCTTCTGCAAAGAAATGAACAGGGTCACGAGCAGCCTATCTCCTTCTTTAGAAAAACTCTCAGGGATTCTGAACTGAAGTATGATCTAATAGAAAAATAGGCTTATGCCTTAGTGAAGGCTTTAAAATCTTTCAGAGTATATATTCTTCAATAAAAAATTATTGCTTATGTCCCAAGCAGTGCAGTCAAAGAAATATTGGTTCACCCTGATTGTGAAGGTAAGAGGGGAAAATGGATAACAAAAATCTTGGAATATGATATCACCATAAAGCCTACCCAACTGATAAAGGGACAAGGTCTCGCCAAATTGATGATGGAATCCAATTACAAAGCAATTGGATTATACCATCTTTCAGATATGACACATGACTCTTCTGTTCAGATTGAAGAAAATGATTTACAAATAAACAAAAAATATGCTTCTTCGGAATGGTATAAGGACATCGTGTTTTTCTTGCTGAATTTTCAATCTCCCCCAGAATTAGATAAATCAAAATACAGATCATTAAAGTTGAAAGCTGTAAACTACTACATTATTGATCAGACCCTATTTTGGAAAGATCCCAATAGTTTTCTATTAAGATGTGTGGACGAAAAAGAGGCTAAACAAATCTTTGAAGATTTGCATCATGGTGTTTGCGGAGGTCATCATCATTGGAAGGAAACTACCTTCAAAATCCTCAGAGCAGGCTATTACTGGCCAGTTCTATTCTCAGATATTTTTTCTTAGGTCAGGGCATGTGAATCCTGTCAAAATTTTGCTGAAAAAAAGAAACTTGTATCCATGCCTCTGAAACCAATCATTGCACACGGACCATTCCAACAGTGGGGATTAGATTTCATTGGAGAAATTAATCCCACTTGATCAGGGCATCATAGATGGATTCTTATAGCCACTGATTAATTTACAAAGTGGATAGAAGCAATTCCGACTCGAAATACTACAGACAAGGTAATCATGGAATTTCTAGAGGGATATATTTTTTCCAGGTTTGGCTGTCCTAAAAAGTTGGTCACTGATAATGCACGGGCTTTTAAGTCGAATTCCATGCTTGAATTCTACAATAAATACAATATCAAACTGGTTCATTCTACTCCCTACTACCCCCAGGGAAACGGGTTGGCTGAATCTTCCAATAAGACACTGGTAAGGATTATCAAAAAGTTGCTGGCAGAAAATAAAAAAGCATGGGATTCTAAGTTGAAATTTGTTTTATGGGTTGATCGCATCAGCAACAAGAAAGCTATTGGGACATCTCCTTTCCAGATGGTATATGGCACATAAGTTGTCCTTCCGACTCAATTGGGCCTGCGAGTTTTGAAATTTTTGCAAGAAGAAAAGGAAGAACCCAATGATGTACAAAGAAGGGTTTTTCAGCTCATTGAAGTTTAGCAAGCCAGAGAACAGGTTAACCAGAAAGCTACTGCTCATCAGAACAAAATCAAGGCCACTTTTGATAAAGGAACCAAGAAAGATGTTTTTAATGAAGGAGATTTGGTATTGAGATGGGATGCCAGGAGAGAAGATAAAGCAAAACATGGAAAGTTTGATAATATGTGGTATGGTCCTTTCAAGATAACCAAGGTAATGAACAATAACACTTTCCTCCTTCATAATTTAGATAACACTGAAATTTTTAGGGGCCCAGTGAATGGGAGGTTCTTGAAGCATTATTTCATCTAAAGGTACGACAGGTTAGAGTTAGTACAGTAGGTTTTCTTTCAATAAAGACTCCATATACCCAATGGACTTGTTTTTACAGTTATGCAGAGAATAAAAGATAGACAGTCTCATGGAAATAAATGAATCAAAGATAAAGGAAAGGCAATGGTCTGCAGTTCTTGGAGTTTAGTATCAAAACTCCATCCCCAGAAGGAGCCAATGTTAGTCTCTACTTTTATTTTGGTTTAAGTAAGAAACCCTTGTCCTAAAACCCTCCTTACCCATCCCTCATTTTCTGTTTTCAGCTGTTTTCATTTTTTAAGATTTTTTATATTTCATGGTTTGCATTAATTTTTGATGATTTATTTGAGTTTTGGTTATGAAAAACATTGTTTAATCTAGAAGTGTCTCCTTTATGCCGTTGGAATTTCAAATTTTAAATTGTCAAAACGCGCTACGGGAATAAGCCTATTCCCATAGCGCCAAATAATCATGCCAAATCGTGCGCCTGCTATCATGATTTAGTTATGATAACGAGATCATGAGCTAAGAGTTTGTGTGTTCCCATGAGAATTTGGTAATCATCCCTACATCCAACATGTTCAGAACATAATCGCTATACACACGCGCAGGGTTCATTTCAAGATCCCCTGTTATTTAATGATTATTATGTGATCAGTTCGAGTTGTTTTAAGTTCAACCCTGCAGGAAGAAATACATGCATCCATTCAAAGCATCAGGCATATCAACAATTGCAAGAAGGAAATTCGGAACCCGAGGGCATTAGTTGCATATTTGAGTTTAAATGGCGCCAAAGCGTAGTGGACAAGTGGCCAGAATCGAACCAGAAGGTGTCGAACTCCTTGAAGCTTACCCTCAAATGGCTCAAAGATTCAGAGACGTTGGGTGGTTTGAGTTTCTCACTACATTTCAAGGATATGACGAACGGGTTTCCATGGAATTTGCTTTGAATTTCGATGGTCATGAAGTCGAAATCGGAAAAATGTTTATGCTGGTGACATAGCAGACTATAGCCAAGGCTTGTAGGCTCATGGCTGGAGGGGAAAAATGGTGGAAGAAGGAACACATGGTTACTGAGTTTCTGAATCAATTTCTCCTTCCAGAGAAGCAGAATTTGGATTGGAGAAGGGGAATTCCTCGCAGCTGGGTCCGACCCGAATGGCACACTGTCCTGGTGGTGATTCAAAGATACATCACCTACGAAGGGAGGTTTTATTTGATCTATATCTATCATATCAGAATATTGATGCATCTAAACGGTGACTACCCTTTAAACCTTCCTTATTTCCTGCTTTAAAGTTTGACAAAAATGTCCAAGAAGGTACAATCTATTTCCACTAATGCCAAGGGAAATTTGTTCCATCAAGTCCTCATTAAAACCCTAGTCATGTCTGCCCTAAACGAACTACAAAAGCCCTGGAATTGGCTCACATAATCCTTAAAACCTGTTGTTAAATCAAATAATTCAAAAAAGGGCAGAGGGAGGAAAATTGTTAAACAGGGTCGAGATGTTGCTGATGAAAACCCTGTAAAAGATGAATCTTTTGATAGAAAGGTAACTAAAAAGAACAGGAGTAAAAGACCTAGATGGGAGCCCAAACATGAGGTGCTTCCTGAGGAAGATGTCAAAGAAGAGACAGAGTCAGAAAATGATCCCATTGATCAAACTGCAGTCAAGACTGAAATGTCATCCACCAACAAAAAGAATGTTGCGGTCAAAGGAAAAAGGAAAAAGGCTGCGTGTGTATCACAAAAACCTCGGAGAAATTCAACCAGAGATACTAATAAGTATAGGTTGAACTCAAAAGAAATGTTCAATCCTGCCATTAAAGAAGAAAACACCATAATCATAGATGATGATTATGAGGAGGTTGAAACAAGGACCAGGAAAAAAGCAAAGAGGACTCCTTTTCCCAAGAAATCTGTCAGCAAAGGAAAAGGAAAACTTACACCACCTGCAGGCCCTGTAATGAGAGATTCAACTAGATTAGCTAAGGCTAAAGAGATGGCTAAAGGCATCAGTGAATTTCATGAAGAAACACAAGATTACATGGAAGATTCAGATTACTTACCAGATGTACCTGGAGCTATGGATTCATCAAGTTCTGAAGAAGAACATAGCTCAGAATTGATTTCAAAATATCAGGTTAAAGCCAAAGAACCCAGTGTTACTTTAAATCTGAATGAAACTGCACCCTCTGAAGATTGTTCAGGATTCAGGGTCGAGATAAGAACTGATAAGGAAAAGACTAAAGAATTTCAAAAAACCATAAAACAGTTAAAGAAGGAAAAGATGCAGGTAGAACAGTGGAATGCTCGCTAGTAGGAAAGAATTCAAAGTCTTAAAAAGAAGAAGAAGGAGCAAAGGGCGTTGCTTCATGAGCTCAGGGAAATCAATTTTAGACTTTACTGGCACAATGTTGTGTTAACCACAAAGCTCAAGTAGAAAAATGCCAAAGCCTCTACTACGATTTTATCTTAAAGGTAACATCAAGATTGGTTACAATTTTGTTTAAAGGTTCTCCAGGAGATATGGAAAATAATACTCGTTTTTTATCAAGGAGATGCTAAGATATCGATCTACTTTACAGAGTCAAACAAAATCTCTATTTTGTAGAGTATTGCTGGCAATGTTTGTTATATTAAGCTGTTGAGCTGTGGACTATTTTGGAAATAGTAGCTTATTTTTTGAGTGACATAATTTAGGATTTGGATACTCTTTGATTCTAGTCATTTAAAGTTGTCCTAGATAATAGGATCTGGTAGTTTCATAGTTGTTTTAAATAGACAGAAGACATACCTTATGGAGGTCGAAAATTTGGAGATCTATAGACACTTTTTGTGGATATTATTGTAAAGGCATGTATGTTCAATTGACACTTAATAGCAAAGGCATATGGATGGTTAGACCTTCTCTTTTCTACTCTGTTATTTCATTTTTCATGCTTGAATTTATTATTCAAATTGCAATGCTTTTGGTTCTTGAATGTTAATTTATACAGTGAAGATTTTGTTGTAGAGATAATTTTCAAGTAATGATTTCAAACTGATACCCCTGTTTCTTTATAATATATTGAAACTAAGCTTTGTGAAATTGACAAATTGAAGATTTCACTTTCTTTTTCTTGAATTGGTTTACTCCATCTATGTATCTACCTATTATTCAGCGAATGGGATATGCAATGTTTTAATCTTGATTTTCATGCCATGTTGTAAGCTTGACCCAGTTTTCAACCATTATACCAAAGCCAAATCATAAAACCCTCAAAAATACTTTGCAATAAAATCAATGATGCCCTAACACTCCCCTAGTCCCCATAGAAGATGACAAGAAAACAAAACCACACTGGAAAGTGAACCAAACAGAAGAAACAATGCAAATAAATAACACCATAAATTTACTCAACAAAAAGACTGATCTGAACTTATTCATGGTGTGCATCCTACAAGCTTCTCAGAGACAGAAAAAGTCCTGCAAAATAGAAAGGACAGGACAAAGGTAACAGTTGGATGCAGTTTTTCGACCCACAGAATAAAGGCATTCCCTACATCTACACCCCAACGGATGGTTCCCTCTTGTGATAGCTCCAAACTACTTTTTGAAAACCCCTCTGCATTGCAATTTTCGAAATAGTTATGGACGTGGCAGTCGGCATATGAAGGCACATGGTTTCCAGGAACAGAAATTAAGAGCACAGATAAAGATGGTCTGCAACAGAATTTCAAGGCAGGGACTCCCACCATTGAAAAATAGCAACAAAATGATGGCATAGACACTTACCTATCAACAAGGGATGACAAGAGCTTAGCCCCCAAAACTGCAAACCACAACAACAGGTCCAACGACTTGCAAAGTTGAAGAACAACAAACCAATGAACAACCACGAAGAGGTCCAACTACAACTACAGGACCTCAACTTTGCAAAGTTGAATCAAACAAGATCAAGAATCATGGAATGAACCAGTGAACAAGCATCAACCATTGAAGCAGTGATGTCGGACGAGAACAATTCAACACAATTTCACTACAAACAACACCATCAAAAAAATGGAACGAAACTGTATTGCAACACATCTGTACAATAAACATTTAAGACTGCCAGACCTGTTAGGTAAACACTTAAAAGTGTCAGAACCGTCAAAGGTCGTAGCCCTGTGCAAACATTTAAGAAAAAATGCAGCGTGGCAGGCCTGTTCTCTCGAAGCAGGCAAGAATAAATAAAAAAATCACACATAGTAATATGCTAGAGAATGTATTCTAGCTCGTAGAAAATGATAAAGCAAACATTTGAAATAATGCTAGCATTAATCCACCTTCGACCAATGCATACGAAAATATATGATTCAAAAATACCATATACGATCAAATACTTTGGATATGCCAACATATATAACATTGGGAATAGTGAAGCTGGTAATAAGACCTCCAATCCGTTGTCCAATCAGATCATGACAAATATGGTACTTTTTATTATATAAAAATCGATGTGTTCAGTTCCCTGGTTCCAACATTAGATAATATGGAAATATTTATAGTCAATGGACAATCTAATATGAAGTCAACGAATTATCGATCGCTATAATCCCTCTATACCTACGGCAAGAACTAATAATTATAAGTTCACTGATTTGTTTGTCTTATATGACACATTCATTAAATGACACATTCATTAAAGTAGATTAGTTAACAGTGCACCCATGCATTTTTATCTCACATACTATTCAGTATGTTATTCAATGTAAAAAGAATGATACAAGCATGGAAAAACTTTCCTTGAAAATTGATCTTACATGCTATCATGCTATTAGGTGTAAAAATAGAAAGACTACCCCTACTTTATCACAAGTATTTATACATCTTCTCAAAAAAAAACTAACTAAAAACAAAATTGTTAAATAGAAAAATATTATAAAAATTACATAATATTTTATATAATTTTACTAAATAATATAATTTAACTTTTAAATAAAAGAAATATATAATTATGAAAAACATCTTAAAAACTAACTAAAAACATAATTATTATATAGAAAAATCTTATAACAATTACATAATATTTTATATAATTTTATTAAATAATATAATTTAACATTTATTAAAAAAGAAATATATAATTATGTTTTTTTTTTAAACTAATTAGAAACATAATTATTAAATAGAAAATTTTATTTTATATAATTTTATTAAATAATATAATTTAACATTTATTTAAAAAAGAAATATATAATTATGAAAAACTTTTTTTTTTAAACTAATTAGAAACATAATTATTAAATAGAAAAATCTTATAAAAATTATAGAATATTTTATATGATCTTATTAAATAATATAATTTATATTTAACTTTTATTTAAAAAGAAATATATAATTATGAAAAAATATGTAATTCTAAAATTTACTCATTTAAAAATATGAATCCATCTTACATATGGCAAGACTAACAAATGCGATAATCTAAATTGGAAAGTAGCTGAAATATTTAATATGAATTATTATAATTAAAATAATATATATTGATACATTTAATATGAAATAAAAAAAAATAATAAAAAATTAATATGAAATAAAAAATAAAATAAAAAAATTTACTCATTTAAAAATATGAATTCATCTTAAAATGGAAATACTAACAAAATGTGATCATCTAAATTGGAAAGTAGCTGAAATATTATAATTAAAATAATATATTGATATTTTTA
This sequence comes from Picea engelmannii, assembly GCA_009831015.1. Lineage (NCBI taxonomy): Eukaryota > Viridiplantae > Streptophyta > Pinopsida > Pinales > Pinaceae > Picea > Picea engelmannii. The sequence goes on from ML780306.1 coordinate 2,064,641, forward strand.
ATATGAAATAAATAAAATAAAATAATATGTATTATGTTATTTTTTCATATTAAATGTATCAATATATATTATTTTAATTATAATATTTGATATTAAATATAGTAAGATATATGAATTCATCTTAGCATGATAATACTAACAAAATGTGATCATCAAAGTAGCTGAAATATTATAATTAAAATAATGATGATGATGATGATTAACGTCCACTAAGACCTAATTGGTCTATCGGACCTTAAGAGGGTAAGTGATTACTTGTGATTCTTTAGAATTTTGTTTATGTGCTCGAAAAGCATTAAGAGAAGGTTTCCAAGATCACCATACTT
>ML780306.1:2068757-2081442 GCA_009831015.1 Picea engelmannii
GAACCCTAAGAATCTATCCTCTATTTGAGTTTGAATGGTATCTTTGATTTTTTTATCAATCATTGCCTCTAGCTCTATTTTGAGTTTTACGTCTCTTTCTTCACTCCTTTTTTCTAATGTTTCTAACTCTATTTGGATTTTGGTATCTCTCTCTTCTCTTTTTTTTCTACTGATTCCATATAATCGTAAAGGATCTCTAGGGTGATTTTGGGGGGCCTCCCCTTGTTAGGGTGAGTTTTTGGAATAGGTGGTGGAGTGCTCATATTGAAAAGAAGAGAAAAAGGATGTAACAATTATTATTAAGGATTGACTTTATCTCTCAAATCAACTTTCACTTCTGAAACATAAAATAAAATAATAAATAAAATATATTTAAATCTCTTTACCTAAAATTAAAATTGAATCAAAGTAAAAAGTGACTCACCTCATTTCAGATGTCCAAATGCTCAACCCTTTGAAGAAGCCAAAAAATAAGTTTTGAAGACCACATAGAAGTCCAGAGAAACAGAGATTATTGTGGGTAAAAAAGGTAAAAACTACAAAGATTATTCCAGTTCAAAACCCTAGATATATAATCTTAGAAATAAAATATCTCCTAAAAAATAAATAAACAAATAAGTATTATCTTGTTCAAAACCCTAGATATATAATCTTAGAAATTAAAATATTATTTGCATTGAAACCCTAGATATATAATCTTAATTTCAAAACCGTAGAGATCTACTATGCTCGTTCCAAACCGCGTAGAAATATTAATTTCAAAACCACAGAGAAGTAGTATTCTCGTTCAAAACTGCGGAGAAATACTATTTCCATTCAGAACCGCAGAAAAATATTATTCTCGTTCAACGAAAATATATATTGATACATTTAATAATATCAAATATTATTTTAATTATAATATTTGATATTAAATATAGTAAGATATACTAATTCATCTTAAACATGACAATACTAACAAAATGTGATCATCTAAATTGGAAAGTAGCTTAAGTATTATAATTAAAATAATATATATTGAAACATTTAATATGAAATAAATTAAATTAAATAATATGTATTGAGTTATTAGTTCATATTAAATGTATCAATATCTATTATGTTAATTATAATACTTCATATTAAATATAGTAAGATAGACTTATTTAAATGTGAAAGGAGTTAAAAACACTTATTATTAATTTTTATAAAATTAAAATAATTTTTCATATTAAATAAATGTGGTTGAGTTATTATTTCATATTAAATGTATCTATATATATTATTTTAATTATAATATTTCATATTAAATATAATAAGATAGACTTATTTAAATGTTAGAGTAAAAAACACTTATAAATAATTTTATAAAATTAAAATTTGAATGAAGTTTTTTTTCTTAAATTTAATAAAAAATTAATATATATTAAATTAATTTTAATATTCATAAATATTATTTTATTTATGAAGATTATAATAATTAAAATAAATATGTGATTACAAAAACTTATGAATTTACTTTCCTTTGTCATTTCACATTAAAATATCTAAAAAAGAATTATAATAATTTATAATACTGAACAAAATTCAGGAGCACTTACGTACAGGGATCAATGTGGAGTTGCGCTGGGTGAGGAGGTCAGCAAATGGATTGGTGGACAGAATAGAAAACGAGGGGGTCGAGAAAGAAGGTCCAGAACTGGACACAATCTGGAGCAACATCCCTCAAGGTCAATTCCGAGCAGACTGCACCCAACTTGCAGCAAAAGATTGGGATAACAGGACTAGTACGGGAAATTACGGCAAGAATGGAGGCACAGCAGCCACCGTAGGATACGTAGATCCTAGACAGAATCTGATGGCCCACCATTCAAATAAGGTTGTAAATGCAAACGCAGATCACACATCAGGCGAAGGTACGGCACCACAACCCCATCAACAAAAAGAAGTACAAAAGCTACCCTTTGGAAAGCAGAAGAGATAGATCGCACGCGGTAAAGGATGATGGACCTAACTCGCAGGTGGCAAAGGAAGATGGACGACAAGTCTCACCAAGGCCAAGTAGGAATACACCTCACCTAAGTATCGATATGGAACCGGAAAAGGGATGGTGTACAATGAGCAGGGAAGAACATAGAGCAGAGATAACGACAGGGTCATCAAATGCACACGCTCTAGAACAGAGTCTTCTGACTAGTAGGACCACCTTGATGAGCAGATCATGATTGCAAGGACGAGACCGCAGTCGGTTGGGCTCCATAAAGGTTGGGACACCAGAACATATCACGGAACGAGGCATCGCAATTACAGGGGCCACCTTATTTATCAAAAGGAGGTGCAGCGGAACAGGGAAAGAACCCAATGTAAGAACCACCACCTGCAATTCAAGATGGTACATATGAAGAAAAACAGCAACAAGAGAGGCCCCCAGGGAAAGGACCTCCATAGAGCGCTCGTCGGATGATAAGATTTGAACAGGTGGCTAGGGACACAAGGAACACTTTCTTCACAAAGACAGACAACAAGGGGAAGACGATCATTAAAAGATGGGAGGGCGAAATTAACAACGCCCGCAGGGGCAAAGCCTAGTCAACACTAACCCAGGAAGCAAGGAGGATACGGGACCCTGAAACCACACAATCGAGGATAACCCTCTACCACAGGACGATGGAGGAAGCTTGGAGAACCAAAATGCTGATAGGTAAGATGTGTGCGAATAGGGGGGAGACCAATAGGACGGAAACCAAAGAGGAGAATAAAGAGTGCACAGGAATTCTCAACCGCCTCAACAACTTGGAGATGGGGATAAAAAGGCTGGTGGAGAACCAGAAAAGACAACAGGAGAAATTGGAGCGGATGGAAGGAAAATTTCATCTCTATTTACTCTACATCCACCAGATAGATATCACTCTAGCCGACAATAATGGAACCCCAGCTGCATCAGAAAGCTACGTCTGGTGGAAGAGAGGAAGGAGGGCGTGGCACAACAGAAAGGGGACGCAGAGAACCCCATCAACCTAGACTAGTACAGGACCTGCCCAGACCGTGTCTTGAGAGTAGGAACTCACCCCACTATGTTCAGACTTTTCTTGATTTCTTTTGATGATGTTTTTTTAGACTAGATTATGGTAGCCTGGGTTGGTTTCCCGTTGTGGCGACCCGCACTTTTTGTTTATTTTTAGATAATGCACTCCAAGGACCTCAAATCTGGTTTCCGTTAAGGCAGATCCTGGGAATCCCTGCATCAGTTTTGTACTATAACCTTACAAAGCAATATAGATTCACACACTCATTTACAAAAAAAAAAAAAAAAAAATGTTCTACTAAATGTTATTTTTTTTGCTATATTTGCTAGAAATATGGTCAGAAATTGTTAGATTAGTAGATTTGAGTGATTATGTCTGTATAATCTTAGTGTCCTAAGGTTTTTCAGCATACTAATGGATTTTGAACAACAAAAAATAATGATTCGTGTAAATTTATATCCGATTTAGCCAAAAAACCAAAAAAACAATTTCATAAAACAACTAGACAACCCCTTTCTTTTTTAATATTGATGACCATGAAAATATCCAAAATTTTGTTTATTTTTCTATAAAATATTAAACTATTTATACATATCTTATAACTCATAACTAATCAGTTTATAAAAAATAAACCTATCATAAAGTGATATTTAATAAGAATTAAAATATATAACTCACCAATAAGTAAAAGTAAACGCATTGAAATTTAATTTGAAAAGATAATAACTTTTCAGCATAATCATTCAGACAATATTTAATCAACGAGAAGGAAAAACATATTATAAAGAGAAAACTGTCAATCAAACGAAAATTTAATTTGAAAAGATAATAACATTTCAGCATAATCATTCAAACAATATTTAATCAACGAGAAGGAAAAACATATTATAAAGAGAAAAGTGTCAATCAAACGAAAACAAATGCATACGGTGAATACAAATTTAGAATGCAGATGTTATAAAGGCATTCGGCTCTGTGCTCGTGGAAAATTTGGAAGAAAATAGTATCTTGCTGGCCTGTAACACGTGGTGTTAGTGAAGAAAATTGCAAAGAAATTTATTAATCCATAATTTGTCGATTCTTAATCCTGGGTTCAAAAGCGTGCTAATATGTCCATTCTTAATCGTGCACCTCTGGAGAAAGCGGAATCCATTATCCCTGGACAGCATTAAACGACGGACTGAATTATTAATAGTGGATAACTCAATCTAATCTGGTTTCATTTTCATTTTTTAAATGGGTAAGGAAATGATATGTTTGGATTATTGATTTTTTTTTAAATTTAGGTTTAAAATTAAACTGATTTTATAGGGCTACATGGAACAGCTCAATTGGCAAGTGTCCCGATATAAAGTTTTATGAGATTTTTCGAGTTCAATTCCTCTATATTAAATTTGTATGTTGCTTCTAGTAAGTGTTCAATTAGTTGCAGATTCTGCCAGACATTAAAACTGATTTTATAGGGCTACATGGAACAGCTCAATTGGCAAGTGTCCCAATATAAAGTTTTATGAGATTTTTCGAGTTCAATTCCTCTATATTAAATTTGTATGTTGCTTCAACTAAGTGTCCAATTAGTTGCAGATTCTGCCAGACATTAAAACTGATTTTATAGGGCTACATGGAACAGCTCAATTGGCAAGTGTCGCGATATAAAGTTTTATGAGATTTTTCGAGTTCAATTCCTCTATATTAAATTTGTATGTTGCTTCGAGTAAGTGTCCAATTAGTTGCAGATTCTGCCAGACATTAAAACTGATTTTATAGGGCTACATGGAACAGCTCAATGGGCAAGTGTCGTTATGAAGTTTTATGAGATTTTTCGAGTTCAATTCTTCTATATTAAATTTGTATGTTGCTTCCAGTAAGTGTCCAATTAGTTGCAGATTCTGCCCGACATTAAAAAAAAATGATTTAGATATGGTAAAGTTTCATATCAATTTTTTCATGAACCAAGTGGAATTAGAATTCTGCACAAAATTTATATTAATTTTATTTATCTATAACTCTGCCAAATTAAGATAAAGATCGTGATCATCGTGGATTATCTATGGGTACTACTTTTGGAGTGCGCAATGCGCATGCTCTATCCGGATAGACTAAGAAGACAAATGCAAACCCTAGATGTACAATGTAATAATAATAAAGCCATTCAAAGGAAGTAGGTTTATGATATTGAATCAAAGTTTCAATATTTTTGTTGCAATAATATTGGTGGTTGAGCTCGCAGCCACCAGCTGTGCCTCCCACTGAACTGCGAATATATCTTGTTCGGATTTGCCCCATCCCAATGTTGTTACTAAAACAGTTCCTTGGACGTGTAATGATGACATCTTGTGCTCTCTGTGATGGCTTTTTGTACTGTGTGACAGCATTTTCTTCTTTGCGAATATGAAATTCTCACTTTTCTCATGTCTCGTAGACTTTACACTTCAAATATCCACTATCGAACCACTACGGCTCTCTGCTTTTTCGTTCGAGTTGACATGCATTCAAAATCATCGACGAACATAGAATTTTAAAGGAAAGTCAACAGAATACTTTAGTCCTTTGGTCCATCATTCCCATCGATCATCGCTGTAATTTTCATCGGAGTGGGCTAAGTGGGAAGAAATCTTCCCTCCAGATTTACTTTTAGGGTAGGTTTTTTTTGACGATCAGTTTTAAAAAAAATTGTTAATCCAGAATTTTGATCCATTTTCTGATCATTTGGGTTGATTTAAAATGGGGCAAAACTCATGAAGTAAAATGTTTTGAAATACATGGAACTTTAAGACATATTAAACTCAAATTACCTCTGAAAATCTAACCGGATTCAAGCCCCATTTTTTTCGCTTAAAAAACCAAACTTGAGATAAAAAATTACTCCTTAATTAACATACTCCATTTTCATCTCTACCATTAGCCCAATAAGATTTGAGAATGTCAATTCACCAATCCAAAACCAGAATGGCCTCCATTCAATTAATCTCCGACATATCGACCTTGTATATTGTGGGATTTCTTTTTCTTATTTTGATAAGTGGAAACGTCAACAAAAGTTCGAAGACCCGTGCACCTTACAAAATCTCTTTTTCTGATCTTCCTCCGAGTCGATGTGCACCACCGACTGCTGCTGACAAGCCCTACAAACTCATTGGGCTCAGAGATAGTCAACGGAATAATTTTCTAACGTCAGACAAAGGTGTCCGATTGCTCAACGGAATCATTTCTAACGTCAGACAAAGGGGTCCGATTGCTACGTCGATGCTACTTATAAAATAGAAATCCGTGGTTAATACGGAACGTCAGGGGGGCAGTGCTGTTTTCTGATAAACATATGAAACGGATTTTAAACGTTATAAGGGATTAAAAATGATAGAATATTATTAGTGCGTGTAGTGTTGGTTAAACAATCAACCATAAGATCAGCATTTGAATTTTGATAATCAACCATAAGATCAGCATGTATGAATTTATATATAGATGGAATTTATATATACTAATTGTGAAATAAAAAATTATAGGAAATCACAATTTTTTGTTATTTAAATTGTATTTTTAAATTTTAAAATAAATTAAAATTATTGAAAAACCATACATAATTAACCACTGAAATTTACAAATTCAACAAATTCTTCCAGAATTTTAAACAAAATTAAAATGAAAATATTAGTAAAAGAAGACAAAAACTTAAAACAACTATATATAAGCAAACAAATCACTATGCTCAAATCTACCGATCCAACAAATTCTCCCAAAATTTTAAACAAAATTAAAAAGAAAACATTATCAAAAGAAGACAAAAACTTAAAACAACTATATATATAAACAAACAAATCACTATGGGTTAGTTAAGACTGCCATGATATAATATACAGAGTTAAGTTAATGGTTTATTTCCAGAACATTACAAAGGAGTGATGCTTTCATATAAACATATGAAACAATTATTAAAGATTATAAAACTGATTGATTTAATTAATATAATGGTAGAACTATATCTACTTTTCAAAAACAAATTCCAGATTACAAAAGTTTTTGTAAAGTTAAAACTTTGTTATTTTGAAGATGGTATTCAAAATAAAACCTTAAAATCTTCAGATTACAAGATTAATAAGAAGAATAAAATGCATTAGTTAAAAGTTCAACTCTAGAATTTAATAACAAAGTTAGAAGACATTACAATCAATGCAGAAATTAATGTTGAATGAAGACTATAACCGTCATTTCTTTCACCATTTGAACTAAACCTAATTTACACAACCATACTAAGATAAACATATGAATTAAAAAACAAATTTATAATAGCAAGTGGCTATGCACCCTGTCACACCGCGTTGTTAGTGGATAAAATAAACCAATTCTCAGTAATAATAAGCTCACAGATAAATCGTTAAGAATTCTAATTACGTCGAAAGGTGTATATCTATTGGTAATGGGCACGATCAATGACCTTTTAATCTAAAATTTTAATATGATGGCTAACAATTGAAGATGATGGAATATTCTTAGTCGTCCTCCCAAATCAATGAATGTGATTTACTCTTCATAACTTCCTTGTATTTTTGACATGCATCCGTTAACCTGTTTACTTTTTAACATTTACTTAATCATATTAAGAAATCACTTTAGCACCATATAATTGCCACGTTTGGATTATTAACGGGCACTACTTCAACTTCCTCCTCAGATGTCAGTACGTCTCAGTTGTTCGCGCATTTCATATTCGATGGCTTGTTGACCCACCGAGCATTTCATTTTCGAGCGTGGATATCTTTCAACGTTATCAGCCGATACCTTTCGGCGTTCTCAACCGCGAGTTAGCGACTGTGCTAGTTAACAATAAGTTTCACTGAAACCGTGTGTGTTTCCATAAAATTACGTCCCTAGTTATTTTCCTCTCTGCTAATTTCTAGTGCCGTACTTTGAGAGAGATTCGATATTGATGTTATAGAGTTTAAACATGAGAGTCGCATGAGTTTAGTTGATGTGTGAAAACATAAGATTTCTACTGTTACACCTTTATTTTTTTTAAAGTAGAGATTGTATTAATTATTGACAAAATATATAAAGAGAGCATATTAAACACACTGACATGATAGTATTAAATCCAGTGATATGATAGTTTCTAGGCAACCAAAATAACTTGTTTTAATGGGAAACCAGGTCAATAAGTTGTTTATGTGTTTCAAAGCTTGGAAGAAAACTGTTTGAGCATCTTTATAGGTGAGTGTAAGAAGTTTCGGTTTTAAAGCTTGGAAGAAAACTGTTTGAGCATGGGTGAGTGTAAGAAGTTGGTGGTTGAAAACATGGCAAGGGCATGATTAAGAACATTCACTAGCACGAATGTGATAGGCGTTCCTATACCTACTAAAAATAAAAATAAATTGTAATTTTGTATTTTAAATAAAAAAGGAACCTAATTTAGATGACATGGACATCATTGTGTACTTCATTGCAGGTGCCCAAGCTAAATTGACCTCTATTTCTGATTATAGAGCACGAATGTATGAGTACTATAGCACTAGTTTGGACATAAATCAAGTCAAAGAACTAGGAATTTCAAAATAACAAATATTGTCTATTTTTAGGGATCCTATAAATGGAAAAATACTACCATTGGCCAAGAAACACATCTCCATTGACTGGTACATCCATCCCCAGATTAGTCAAAATTGGTTGGATATGTGGTACATGGTTTTTGATAAGACTACTTGCAATAACATGGAGACACCCTTATATTTTCTAAGGAAACTATGGGATGAGTTTATTATTGGTAAGCATGTCAACAACTTTGACATTGGTGACTTCCATGGGTGGGTCGAGGGTCGACACAGGACTGAGAGCATTCCAGGAACAACCCTGAGTTAGGTCCCCATCCCCCAGGAGAAGACCTGACCCCCTACCCAACATCTTCATTTTTCAAAGCACTTGCATCATGTACAACTAGCCATATCATCATTGACTCGTGTGTCACACACCCACTACGACAACTAAGATTTTCTTTTTCTTTATGTCTTTTCTTCGAGGAACATAATCCCTGAATTTCTATGGGGCCTAGCGCAGACCCTCCCTTCCCTTATGTTCCCCCATGTGATCGTTGGTTGTGACCACATGCCTTACCAAAAAGGCGCTTCCATCTTTCGCGATTCGGGGAATCGCGATGCAAGATTTCCCCTGTTCTCTGTCTTTCAAAATGTCGAAACTCGAAAGGGTCTAATAGATCCTTAGCTCCTCCCTTGGGTCGCTTTTCATACGACCGGTCCTATGACCTGGCATTGTTCCTCTAAATTATTTTGAGGTTTCACGATGCAAGCGTTCCTCCTTTCCCTTTAAAATCCCCTGAACCCGAAAGCTCGATATCATTCGGATCTATGGTCCAGATCATCGACTTGATCAACAACCCGAATTAAATCTCGATATTCTACCTTTCGGGATTTCTGGCGAGGTCTTCACTCCTATTCCTCTGATGTCCAGAACCCCGGTGGTCGTAGATCTTCGCCACGCGTCCCTACAAATGGGCAGTTCAGATTCTTTCGGGACTCCTCCTCCCTACCACAAGACCATGTCTGGTGACCTAGGGTTCATTCAAAGAGCGCATCGGGGTTTCGCGTACCGGGATTTCGCGACTGGCGAAGACAAGGGGTCTTTCCCTTGAGTTTCTTGAGTACCGAAACGCCGAAACACCAAAACCTATTCATGCTGAACCGATTCGGGGTTTTGCATATTGGGATTTTGTGACTGGCGAATACAAGGGAACTTTCCCTTGGGTTTTCCAAGTGTCGAAACGCCGAAACACCAAAACCTGTTCACGCTAAACCAACTTGGGGTTTCGCATATCAGGATTTCACGACTGGCAAATACAAGGGAACTTGCCCTTGGGTTTCCCGGGTGCTGAAACGTCGAAACACCAAAACCTATTCACACTAAACCGATTCGGGGTTTCGCATATCGGGATTTCACGATTGGCGAATACAAGGGAACTTGCCCTTGGGTTTCCTGGGTGCCGAAACACCAAAACCTATTCACACTGAACCGATTCGGGGTTTCGCATATCGGGATTTCGCGACTGGCGAATACAAGGGAACTTTCCCTTGGGTTTCCCGGGTGCCGAAACGCCGAAACACCAAAACCTATTCACGCTGAACCGATTCGGGGTTTCGCATATCGAGATTTCGCGATTGGTGAATACAAGGAAACTTTCCCTTGGGTTTCCTGGGTGCCGAAACGCCGAAACACCAAAACCTATTCACGCTGAACCGATTCGGGGTTTCGCATATCGAGATTTCGCGACTCGCGAATACAAGGGAATTTGCCCTTGGGTTTCTTAGGTGCCGAAACACCAAAAAACTGAGAGAACCACTCTCTCTTGTAGAAGGTTTCCAGACTCAGACCACATGATCCTTCAGCGGGTTCTTGGGTAATTATCCCTAGGCTTGGTGACTAGACTGAAAATCCTTCCTAAATCACCGAGCTATGAACTTCTGTGACAGGGGTGAAGTATACTTGTGGGTTTACTAAAATGGTAGTCTTTTCAAGGAACTCACTCCGGCTCTGGAATGCGAGGGAACTTCCTGGAAGGAGGTGCCTTCGGGGAAATCAAACCAGGGCATAGCGCGAGTCAAGTAAATGGGACAAATATCTAGGGAACAGACTCGTAATCTGAACTTGTTCATTCTATATATAAACCGATTATGGTCATATAAGTATAAGCATGCATCCACTATTTGCGATCAAAACACCAGGAAAACACTTCTATACAGAAACCATTTATGAGTGTACAAACATGAGCATGTGTTCCAGGATATTCAATTCAAGATACAAGATATAAACACTTATCATAAAACACCAAGTGTGACGCGACTGCTGAGAGGGGTTCTCATTTCCACCCAACCATAGGCTTAGTGACTCCAAATGGATTTACCACTAGCCACTCCCGAGCTAGACCACGATTCTTGAGGTTCAATTTTCTACTTCCAGCTCAACGGAAGTCAAGGAAGGAGGTTAATCTCCTTCTCCATTGTTCAGAACTCCCTGTGTTTCCAGAGTTTCTCTAGTTCTTCCCCCTGATCCCTGTCGAGTGTGTTATCCACTTTTCTCCCCTGCTTACCACACTTCCTCTCTTGCCTTTTCTCTACAGGATTGCGTGTGGCGCGAATTTCCCCGTCCACGGTCAGGTCTGGGAGTTGTTAGGGATGGGAAATTCACCCCCATCCCCTCATTAACTCTTGAGGAGCCTCCCCACCTACCAATCTGACGGGAAATCCATTATGGGGTCAGAGAGTTGCTTTGGTCTTTGAGAAAGTAGAACCAGTACGGTACTAGCTCAGTGGAAGTTAACACAACCATTTCAAGTCCCTTCCACCACCTCTCATTAGCCATCGTGGTCTCTTTTAGCACATCCCCCTCTCAGCAGCCATGCAACACATATTCATAACGTAATTTACATTCATCGATCTTTTATAAAAAGGTCCGTCAAATCAAACATTCACGTCTTTAAGTTTTCCATAGTTCTTGGCCAATATAGTTATTTTTACAGACTAGGGGAAACATGGTGTTACAATTCCCTCCCCCTTAAAGGAACATCATCCTCGATGTTCTATTTATCAATATGACGTGTATGTACAGAAGTAAACAAAATCGGATATGTTTGTTTCATGGCATCTTCCATTTCCCATGTAGCCTCATCTGGGCCAAAATGTTTCCACTGCACCTTGACCTGTGCAATGGTTCGGTTCTTGAGTGGGGTTTCCTTTCTGTCCAGTATGCATTGAGGTTCTGATAGGAATTCTCCCTCAGGTTCCACCTAGATCACAGACCAGTCAATTATATGATTAGAATCATGTACATATTTCTTCAATAATGAAACATGGAAAACATTATGTGTTTTTACTGTGGGAGGAAGTGCTAGCCTATAGGCTACAGGTCCCACTCTATATAAGACCTCAAAGGATCCGCAATATCGAGGTGCCAACTTGGAACAAGCTCCCATCCTCAGGGAACTCTTCTTGGGCCTAACTCTGAGATATATGTGGTCTCCCATCTTGAATTCTCTTGGAGTTCTCTTTCGGTCGGCGTAACTTTTCTGTCTATTCTGAGTGACCTTCAGATTCTATTTTATCTGAATCAGTTGTTGTTCCATTTCTTTCAGCATGTCGGGTCCAATAGTAATTCTGTTTACAGGATTACTCCAACTGATTGGAGTGTTGCATGGTCTACCATAGCGGACTTCGAAAGGACTCATCTTCATGGATTCTTAGTAACCATTGTTGTAGGCGAATTCCACCAGTGGCAGGTAATCTTCTCACTTCTTGGGTTGATGCATTACATGAATTCTTAGCATGTCTTCCAATATTTGGTTCACTCTTTCCATCTGTCCATCGGTTTGAGGATGATGTTGGAAAGTGTTATGCTTGTCATTGATGGCAAGTACAACAGTGAAGATGACAGGAAAATAGAAGACAAAGGAAATCAAGATCAGGAGGAATAGCAGTCTTATATGCGCACGAAGCATAGGAAAGAGACCGAGAACCGTCGGATCTCAATCGGAAATCACGACAGCTGTTGGATCGGGAGAAGCTGCGTAGATATTAAACGCAGGAGTTAAGCACAGAGAAGAAGTGATCTAAGCCGTCAGATTAGAAGCAAACCCCGACAACTGTCAGATATGCAGAAGCTGCGAGGGAGATAAGCCATCG
>ML780306.1:2097502-2116658 GCA_009831015.1 Picea engelmannii
GAGAGAGAGGTTTTTTATGATTCTCATTGTTTCTAAATTTAATGTTGACGAATATATGAATTCCAAAGTGTATGAATTTTGTTTCTAAAGTGATTATAAATACTTGCATTGTGAATTAAGAAATAGACTATGGTGGAAAAGATTGCTAAGTGCTAAATCCATAAGCAATTAATGGTTCTCAAGTAGCATTGCTTGCTAATCAGCCATGTATCTCTACATTATTGATAGATCATTCTTTTTTATTTATTTGCATGAATGTTGTGTATATCCATTTTCTAACTCACAATCAACAATATGGACTATATATTGAATTATCTCCATCTAAATCCAATGAAAATCCACACTTATATAGTGTTCACTTGAAAATATTATGACCTTAAAAATGACATATTACAATAATTTATTATAGAAATAAATTTTCTCATTTATCTTCTACCTAATTGTAAATCACTTAAAAATTTCAGCTCAATTTTATTTTCTAGGGAACACACATTATTGTTGGTATCTTTACAGGTAGGTGTGCTTGTCATTTATGGAAATATCAGAGTATGCAACAATGGAAAAACATGGACAACACAAGCTCATAAGAGATAGTGCAGAGGTGCACAAAGAGTGCAGAAGTGTGCTTGTTTATTTGATGGCAAACAAGAAGGCAAGGAAGATCAGCAGCACAGGGATAATTGCATGGAAAGATTAGAAGTGTAAACTCCATTTCGGAGTTTCGGATACCAGGCATTGGAGGAGTCAATCAAGAAACTCATGACAAGAATGTCGAAACGACGAAATGCGAAACACCGGAATACGTTGATCCAACTCCATTTCGAAGTTTTGGATACTGGGAGATTGAGAAGTCAAGAGTCGAGAATCTTCAACACAGGATTCCCGGAGTTGCGAAATCTGGAATCCTGAAATCCTGAAAGAGGCACATCAACAAGAGTTTTTCAGACCGGGAAATAACTCCATTTCAGAGTCCCAGATACCGGTAGTTGAAGTGTTGAAACACTTCACCACAGGAGTGTCGAAATGTCAAAACGGTGAAATGCGAAATGTTGAAATCCTGAAATAGTCACATAAGCAAAGAGTTTCACAGACTGGGAAATAACTCCATTTCAAAGTTTCAGATACCGGGAGTTGGAAGAGTCAAGACTCTTCATCATCAAGAGTCCCGGAATCACGAAATGAGAAACGCTGAAATCCCAGAAGAAGGAGGACAATTTCGGATAATGGGAGTTGGAAGAGTCAAGACTCTTCATCATCAGGAGTCCCGGAATCGCGAAATGCGAAACGCTGAAATCCCAAAAGCAGGAGGACAGTCTCGAATACTGGGAGATGGAGGAATCAATACCCGAGACTCTTCATCCTAAGAGTCTCAAAGTGTCGAAACGCAAAATTGTGAAATGTAGTTTTTGAATAAGGTTGTGGTCACAGTCGGTGGTCATATTGTCGAAGAGCTCGAAGAGTTAAGCTCCTTTTTCAGAGTTTCGGGGATCGTGACTTGGAGAGTCGAGATGCATCCCAAGAGGAAATTGTGACATGCGAAATCACGAAGTGGTGAAAAGCAAAATGCCAAAATGATCGAAGCTAGTCCATCTAAGCTCCTTGTTTTTCGGAGTTTCGGGGATTGCGACAATGAGTGTCAAGATAACTCTTCAGCACAGGAATACCGAAATGCCGAATGCAGAAATGCTGAAATATCGATGTAGTCGGTGGTCACCGTCGGTGGTCGCGTAAGTGGAAAGCTAAGGTTCCATTTCAAGGTTCGCTCTATAACTGCTAGAAATCAATGATGGTTTCTGACAGAGGACTCGAATAGACTTCAGTGTGAATGCCATAGGAACTGAAGAGTCTCAAGGCATTTTTTAGTGGAATGAAGACTATTCATAGAGGCGATTGAAAGATGGAAGAGCGTTGAAGCCTGTAACTGCAATAGAGGGGATGATCTCGACTGTGACAGAGAAGACAAAGAGTCTCAACTACAAGACAGGCTAAGGAATCTCAGCATAACACCCAGTGATGATGGACGCATGGGAGGAACATCCAGAGAAGCTGAAGAGTTGCAATGATGATTAGGCAGAGCACTCAACATGGTGAGACCATGCAGAAACATTGTTGAAAGGGCATGCAGAAGATGCACTGAGACTATAAGAATGAAGAACAAAGAAGAGATTGAGGTTGTTGTTGTTGAGAGTGATTGAGGCGAGTAGAAGGAGGAGTGTGCAGCAACTGAAATAGAGAGAAGAGGAATGGTGCATTGAATGAAGATGGCCCATAGAGAATAAAATGCAGAAGCACATAAAGCACAAGGAGGTGTGCAGCAAGACAGTGAGACAGTAAAGGAAGGCTGAGGTGCTCTTGTAGAGAAAAACAAAAGATCAGAAAGTGCAAGAAGATGCAGATAGAGAGACACTGATACAGGAGAGCATAGCAGCATAGCAGAACAATGATAAGTCTGGTAAGCCAATGACAAATATTGTATCACTGTGATAAATTTACATAGAGCAAAGATTTATATTCTAGGGAGGTAGGGAGGTGCTAGGGAGGACTGTTGTCCTCATAGGTTCAAGTGGGTGCTTGAACACAGGGATTTGTAGCTTCCATCTGGTTGCATCTAGAGAAACCAGGGTGGCAGGGTGGTGCAAGGGAGAACTGTTGTTCTCTGTTATACAGGTTGGTGCCTATGTGACTGGAAGTTGGTGCTTCCATCTAGTTGGTGCTGGAACACTTAGGGAGTTGGTGCTTCCTTCTAGTGGGTGCTAGAGAAACCAGGGAGTTGGTGCTTCCTTCTAGTAGGTGCTAGAGAAAACATAGAGTTGGTGCTCTCAACAAGTTGCAGCTTGCAAAACAGAGGTTGTAGCCTCATTGTGAGTTGGTTCTCATAAGTATGATAATGTACAGAATGTAAAGATTACTTATCATATAAAGAAGAAGAGGTTTTTACCCTTTATGGTTTTCCTCTGGAAATATTTGTCTCTGTATATTTCATATGTGTGAATGATGTTGAATGTTCTATTGCTTACTTCCATGCATTATTGTGATTTTCATTCAGTGCTCTGCAAAGAGTTTAAAATAAGCATAATTGTTTAAGCTCGGTAACAACTGATTCACCCCCCCCCCTCAGTTGTCCAACAATTGGTATCAGAGCTGGCCCATTCTATCTAAGGGTAGATACTAGAGCTTAAACATGTCAATCCATGAAGTAAATTCAACCAATAAGGCCCCTCTGTTCAATGGAACAAACTTTTCCTTCTGGAAAGTTAGAATGAGAACCTACATAATGGCCTTAGGTGTAGATGTATGGGATGTGGTAGATATTGGTTATGTAAAGCCAGTTGTACTAGATAATAAGGATGACAAGATAGAATTTAGATTCAATGCTAAAGCTATGAATTCTATCTTAAGTGGGCTTGCAGAAGAAAAATTCGTAAAAGTTATGCACCTAGGAACTGCCAAAGAAATGTGGGACGAACTCATTAGCATTTATGAAGGTAATGAGAAGGTAAAGGACGCCAAGCTTCAAATCTACAGAGCACGGTTTGAATAGCTATAGATGAAAGAAGATGAAACTGTTGGAAAATACGTTTTGAGAGTTGAAGAACTGGTAAATACAATGAAAGCACTTGGTGAAAAAATTGAGGAACCTTCTTTAGTTCATAAAATTTTGAGATCTCTACCAGATAGGTTCAACCCGAAGGTCTCTACTATAGAAGAACTTAATGATCTAAAAACCTTGGATTTTTATCAACTTCTAGGAACATTGACTGCATATGAAATGAGAATAGTTAAAGATAAACCCACCTCTAGAGAAGCATCATTTAAGGCAGACTGGAATGAGGATTCGAAGCTGATGAAATTGAAGAAACATTTGTGAAGAGACTGAAGAAGGGATCAAGAAAATACAAAGGTAAACTTCCTTTCAAATGTTTCAACTGTGGTCATTTTTCAAATAAATGTCCTCACAAAAGAAAGGATCAGACATGTGATGATGAGGAGAAGCAAAAACACAGAAATTTCTTTAAAGAGAATAATTTTAAAAAGAAAAGTCTGTGTGTAAACAATAATGATGATACTTCAGATGATGAAGACAATGAATCCTATATTGAAGATAAACTAAATGACTTCATACTCATGGCCAAAGAGGATTATGATAATAAAATCACAGGAAGTGAGGCTAATGAAGAAGAAGTTGTGGTTGATATGGAAGGAGAACTGATCAGTGCACTGGAAGAGATTGACAGACTCGGAATTAAGAACAGAAAGAAAAAACAATTGCTGATATAGTTCATGAAAGATAGTAAACAACCTGATGAAGACTTTGCTCTGTTAAAAGTAGAGTTATAAGAGGCAAAGAAAATCGAGGACATTCTGAAACAACAGTTATCAGAAAAGAAGACAAGATGTAAAGCTCTGGAAGAAGAAGTAGTGAAAACTAGTAAAGAGTTGGAGAAGTTTCAAGCCTTGTATCATCAGAATCTGTCAAGTATCAAAGCCTCAGAAGGATTAGCCACCATTCTGAATCAGCAAAGGAATCCAAAGCTGAAAACTGGTTTGGGTTATGAAGAGGGATCAAGTAGTGGTCATCCAAGAAACAAGGAATCCATCAAGTTTGTCAAATCTACAACCAATGACAACATAAAACCTACAGAAACAAAGGAAGACAATCAGCTGCCCAGGAGGAGTAAAGAAAAAGGTGCCAGGATTGAATCTGTAGAACAAAGAAATAATGCACTCCCTGCTCAAGGAAATCATTAGCATGGAAGAAATCGACTTGTTCCAAGAAAAAAACCATTTTCCAGGTACTAACATTTTTTCTATGGATATTGTTTTGTTTGTTCTAAATTTGGTCATAAAGTTGTAAACTGTTCTTTAAAATTAAATTATGAGAAATCAATACATTCAAGGTATAGATATCTGCCACAACAAAGAATGAGACAACCAAGTAACAAAACACCACAGACTGCAAATCACTTGATGGATGGGAAAAGGACACAGGTTAAGCATAACAATTGTTATGATCCTTTATTCAATGAACCAAAATGTTACATCTGTCATAACTATGGACATAAATCTGTTGACTGTCGCTTAAGGAACTATGAACCAGATTTGAATTCCCCTGCTAAAAATGTCAAGGTTTGGAAGAAGAAAGAAAGTGACAAGTGTGGATTAGTGTTGTCATCTCAAAGACAAATGAAACCTTGGTATATAGACAGTGGATGATCCAAACATATGACGGGAGACAAAGGTAAGTTTATATCTCTAAGTGAACGAAAATCAGGAAACGTAACCTTTGGAAATGATGCTCCAGGTAAAATAAAGGGTAAAGGGATGGTGAGTTTAAGTAATGGAAAAGGAAAATCCCAAGATGTTATGCTTGTAGATGGGCTGAAACATAATATGCTCAGTGTAAGTCAAATGTGTGACAGAGGATGCGAAGTGGTGTTCACGTCCAAGGACAGCAAGATAAATTCTACAAACTCAGGACAAGTGGTGGCCAAAGGCATAAGGACAAAAAATAATGTATATGTGTTGAAAGAAGATAGAGAAGAGTGTCATATGAGCAAGCATGATGAAAGCTGGTTATGGCATAGGAGACTTGGAAATTTAAACTTTGACCACTTAATCAAGATAAAAAATCTTGAGGTAGTAAAAGATCTTTCGAGAATATCAAAGCCCCAAGATTCGATGTGTAAACCCTGCCAAGTAGGAAAGCTAATCAGGACACATTTTAAGTCCAAGAGATTTACTTCAACAAAGAAACCACTCCAACTAGTTCATATGGATTTATGTGGACCATCAAGACAAGAAGGCACAGGGAAATAAAATTACTTCATACTGATTATTGATGATTACTCCAGACTTACTTGGGTTGCCTTTCTCAAGGAAAAATCTGAAGCATTTGAGAAGTTTAAAATACTTAAGGCTTTAACTGAGAATCAAACATGCAAGAGGTTAAAGGCAGTAAGATCAAACAGAGGAGGAGAATTTATGTCAATTGATTTCAAGGAATTTTTTGATAAGCATGGGATCAAGAGAGAATACACATTCCCAAGAACTCCTCAACAAAATGGAGTAGTTGAGAGGCAAAACAGAATAGTGAAGCAAATGTCCAGGTCAATGATGAATAAGAAGAACATTGGTCAAACCTACTGGGTAGAAGCAATACACACAATAGTCCATGTTCTTAGCAAAGCCCACCTCAGACCACAAAGTGACAAGACACCTTATGAACTGTGGTATGGGAGACCTGCTTCAATCAAACACTTCAAAGTCTTTGGGAGTAAATGTTACATAAAGAATAATAATGAGAACCTTGGAAAATATGATGACAGGTGATGCAGGAGCATCGCCAGCAGCAAGCGAGTGTGGAGGTGGAAAATAGCTAGGATGAGCACAACGCATTTTCTTTCACATGATAAAAATGTTTTTGAAATATTAATGAAATAGCTAGAAGACATACCTTGCATTTATATTTTGGAGGATGTACACAGATCATGAGCGATTTTCTCTCATCTGTCGATGTAAAAGGCATTTATGCCCAGATAATGAAAGTAGGTAGATTTAAATTCAAGATTAGACAGTTTAGGAGAATAGGAGGGAAAACCGACTATAGACACCCTCACCTTTGTATCATTGTAACATTATCAATTGTATCATTGAGCATAGAGAGAATAGAACTATAGTAGAGAGTTGAGAAGAAGAACTCATGTACAGGAGCTTTGAATTAATATATGAATCTTTAATTTTAGATTCATGGTGTTATGATGCTTTATGTGTATATATGCTGAATGGTATGCTTACGGTTGCTTAATCTCTCTGTTATGCATTTGCTTTAATATTGTGTGAATGTATGATTTCATGTTAAATGTTTGAAGTCTGAGAGAGAGAGAGAATGAGTTTCAATTGTTTCTCTTCCTGAGTGAGAAGTTCCTGCAAGGAGTGTAGTGAAATTGTCTGCAAGGAGTGCGTTGACGGAGGTTCAAAGTTTATCTCTGAAAGATCAGGAGAGATACTGTTATTCTCATTCCCGCAGAAGTGCGGGTGAAGGCACAAAAGTCATGCAAGTTGTGCGCAGGTTGGTTGAAAGCTCAAAAATTATCAACCAAGAGAAGGGTTGAAGGACTGTTGTTGTAGGAGAGTGCACAAAATCGAGAGAATCAAATACTTAGAAGTATTTGAGGTATTGCTGAAAGGAGTGCGCGCAGGAGTCTTCTTGAAGACTCAATATTTCAAGGAAAGCTCAGGAGGGTTAGTGCCTTGAGATAAACAAGGGGGAGATGAAGCAAAGTCGTTTTGCAAAAGTTAAATCCCAGAGGAATAACCTTGGTTTATTTCGCAGGAGTTATCAAGGAGCAACGAGCGGTTGAAATTATTTGTGGGGAATTCTCAAAATCACGAGGACCGTAGGATCTAGGGAAGTTGTAGGGTGGTTAGAGGCAGGTGAGATGACCACTCTAGGATCTAGAATCAACGTGGACCGTTGATTGTGATTTTCACAAGCCGTCAGATCATTTCGTCATTTCGGGGATCCTAGCGACGAGGAGTCGAGTGCAGTGGAATGAAAATCCCGAAGTCGCGAGTTGTGATAGGAAGGGATGTGGAGTTTTGGGATTTTGGCACTTCGGGTGTCGGGAAATGGAGGAGACAATGCTTTGGGAGCGAGAGTCCTGAAAACCCGAAAGAGTGACAAGTGGCAGGTGTCTGTGTCAGAGATAGAAAGTGGTTGTGTAGACAGGTGGCGTGTCTTCGTTAATTGGCGGGGTCAAACCCTGTTGACCGTTTCGGGTTTCGGAGGTCGAAGGACGGAGAGCCTTGCACTTGGATTCACAAAATTACGAAGTCTGAAATCCCGATAAAGTGAGAAGCCTGTAGAAAATTCAACCTTTTCCGAGTGCATCGGAGTTCAGAAATTTGGGTTTCGGGGGCATGGTAGAGATAAGAACCCTCGACATTAGGAATCGTGAAACCGCGAAACCCGAAGTCCCGAACTTGCGAAGGGAGGGATCCTATTTCGGTTAAGGAGGTTTGGGTTGATGCTTCGTGTTTGATCATGCGGGCACACCCATAAGGACCTATGGATACACTGTTGAGTGTGAAGGGTATTTCCCGAGGGGAAACCAAAGAGTCAATTAGACTCAAAGGGCAGATTAGAATGGTCTTGCGCGGACCTTGGACCTGAGGGTTTGGGGGGTCTGCATCAATTGGTATCAGAGCCCAGAAAAAGTTCTTTGTTTTCTGTAGCGGAGGAAAGAAAGAATATTTCTCAGCCATGCCGCCGAGAAGGAGAGATAGACCAATGCCTGATCCAGTAGTGGAAAGGGAAATGCGCGAACTACGTGTTAGGCTTGATGCCATGGAGACAACATAGAGACACACAGTCGACACTGGGGATATCAGTGAGGTTGACATTGAAAATGAAGTTGGACATGGAGAAGAAGTCGCAGTCGAAGATGTTGTAGACAAACGCCTATTCAAGGCTGTTGCAAGGATAAGTGCCAGGGAAAAAATGGAGATTCCCATGTATGAGGGAAACCTAGATGTTGAAGATCTTCTAGATTGGATTAGAGCTCTGGATAAATATTTCGACTATGAGGATGTCGAGGAAGACAGGAAAGTCAAACATGCTATCACAAGACTTAAAGGGCATGCAACATTATGGTGGGATGAACTCCAGGCTGACAGACGCTACAAAGGCAAGCAGAAAATCAAGAGTTGGGATAGAATGGTTGCGAAGATGAATGCAAAATTCATACCCAAGGATTATCAAATTACTATGTTTCAGAGAATGCAAAATTTGAGATAGAAGTTGATGACAGTGAAGGAGTACACTGAAGAATTTTACAAACTAAACATCAGAGCAGGTCATTGGGAAAGTGATGATGAAAAGGTAGCCAGATACATGAATGTTCTGAGATATGACATCCAAGATGAGATGAGCATGATGATCATTTGAAATGTAGAAGATTCTTATCAGATGGCTCTGAAAGCTGAAGAGAAGTTGAGCCAAAAGCAAGGTCAAAGAGATCGAGGTAGAAGTCAGACTAGAGGAAAAACAATTGCCCAAGACAGAACTCAGAGACCTCAAGAGGAGGGAACGAAACCTCAAACTCAGCATGAGAGAGGAGGAAGCTCACAGAGAGGACAATATGCTGATAGAAACACTTTTCCTCGAGCCAGAGGAAGAGGCAGAGGCAGAGGTGGTGAAGTGAAATTCGTTTTCTGTGGAAAAAACAGACATAAATATTATGAGTGTCCAGAGAGAAAGAAAGATGGTGGTGAAACTCACATCGCCGAAGCACAAGGACAAAATGTTGAGGAAGAAGATGCTGAGGGCGGAAGATCATTGATGATGAGGAAATATCTCTTAACACCATAGAAAGAGGCAGAGAACCCAGCCCAAAGGAATAGACTTTTTCGGACTGCTTGCAAGACCAAAGACAGGGTATGCAAGGTCATCGTGGATAGTGGTAGCACAGACAATCTCGTTTCTACGAAGATGGTAGAAAAGATGGAGCTGGAGACTATTGAACATCCAAGCCCATACAGAGTTTCATGGCTACAAAAAGGACATCGGGTAAATGTCACTAAACAATGTTTAGTTGAATTTAAAATAGGAGGATATAACGATGAAATACTATGTGATGTCATTCCCATGGATGTTTTTCATCTATTGCTGGATAGACCGTGGAAATATGACAGAAACGTGATTCATGATGAGAGAAAGAACACATACACCCTGGAGAAGAATGGGAGAACTCACATGTTGTTGCTGATTAAGGATAAATAAGTGAAACCAGAGGTGAGAAACATTGTACTTCTCATGAGCGGGAAGGAACTTCTTAAGGAGGTTAAGAAGAAGGAAGATACAGAATTCATTATGGTCAGGAAGCCTAGAATTGTTTTGACCAGTACAAGAGTGGATGATTTACCAGAGGAAATCCAGGAGTTGTTGGAAGAGTTCGTTGATATAGTAGTGGAAGAACTACCTCATTCGTTTCCACCTATCAGAAGTATAAGCCATCATATTGATCTTATACTTGGAGCTAGTTTACCAAACAAAGCAGCGTATAGATTGACGCCGCAGGAGAATGAAGAGGTCAAGAGACAAGTCCAGGACTTAATGGACAAAGGATTGATTCGAGAAAGCTTGAGTCCATGCATTATTCCAATAGTGCTCAGCCCAAAAAAATATGGGGGCTGGAGGATGTGTACAGACTCAAGGGAGATCAATAAGATTACCATCATATACAGATTTCCTTTTCCAAGGATGGATGATTTGATGGATTGTTTGAGTGGAGCAATATTTTTTTCAAAGATTGATTTGAAAAGCGGATATCATCAGATTCGTATGAGAGAAGGTGATGAATGGAATACAACATTCAAGACGAATGAGGGGTTGTATGAATGGCTTGTTATGCCATTTGGCTTAACAAATGTGCCTAGTAATTTCATGAGATTGATGAACGAAGTCCTGAAGGATTTCATAGGAAAATTTGTCATTGTATATCTTGACGATATATTGATTTTTAGTAAGACTGAAACAAAGCACTTAAAGCATTTAGCTATAGTGATGAGGAGATTACAACACGAGAAATTGCTAATAACATGAAGAAATCAACATTTATGAGGACAAAACTCATTTATTTGGGTTTTGTTATCTCTGCAAATGAGTTGAAGATGGATCCAGAGAAGGTAGAGGCGATTAAAAATTGGCCATCACCGAAAAGTGTATTTGAGGTTAGAAGATTTCATGGATTGGCTAGTTTCTACAAGAAATTTATCAGAAATTTTAGTGGAATTAGTGCATCGATGATGGACACGGTGAAGAAAAGACACAAAGTTTTTCACTAGACAGAAGAAGTAGAGAAGAGTTTCAATCTGCTGAAGAGGAAGATTATTGAACAACGAATTCTGGTGTTGCCATATTTCAGTAAGACGTTTCAGGTCAAGTGTGACGCTAGTGGATTTGCAATTGGAGCAGTCTTGCGCCAAGACGACAGACCGATCACATACTTCAGTGAGAAACTGAATGAAGCAAAAGTCAAATACTCAACGTATGACAAGGAGTTCTATGCGGTCGTACAAGTGCTGAAGAAATGGAGGCATTATTTTGTTCCTAAAGAGTTTGTTTTGTACAGTGAAAATCATGCTTTACAATTCGTGACTCAACAGGAGAAGTTGAACCAGAAGCATGCAAAATGGGTTGAATACATGCAGAATTTTGCTTTTGTAATTAATCATATTTCTGGAACTGCTAACAAAGTTGTTGATGCTTTGAGCAGGAAATGTTTTCTTATGCAGGAGTTCAGAGTCAAAACATTGGGTTTTGATAACCTCAGGGACATGTACAGAGATGATCCAGATTTCAAAGAGGCGTATGAGGCATCTGAGAATCCAATTCTCAGGGACAAAAGTCAGTGGACTGAATATATGATCCAGGATGGATTATTTTTCAGAGGCAATCAGTTATGTATTCCAAAATGCTCCATGAGGGAGAATCTGTTGAAAGAAAAACACAGTGGAGGATTGGCCGAACACTTTGGTCATGATAAGACATTCTCAAAGTTGAATGGCTCATATTTTTGGCCAGGGATGAGGAAAAATGTAAAAAGATTTGTGGACATATGTAGAATTTGTCAACACACAAAAGGAAAAAGGCAGAATACAGGGTTATACCAGCCATTACCCATACCTGAGAGGTCATGGGATGCAGTGAGCATGGATTTTATATTGGGGCTGCGAACAACGCAAAGAGGTTTTGATTCAATCTTTGTGGTGGTAGATAGATTTTCAAAGATGGCACATTTTATACCATGTCAGAAAACTAGCAACGCAACTCATATTGCGAACCTGTTTTTCAAAGAAGTCATCAGACTTCACGGCTTGTCAAGAAGTATTGTTTCAGATCGAGACACCAAGTTCGTGGGACATTTCTAGAGGACTTTATGGAAGAAGTTGGGGACAAGTTTTCCGTTTAGCTCAGTATATCATCCTCAGACTGATGGGCAAACAAAAGTTGTGAACAAACACTTGGGAGATTTGCTAAGGAGCCTAGTGACTGAACACCACAGTCAGTGGGATCACATTCTGCCACAGGTGGAATTTTCTTATAATGATTCGATCAATAGAAGCACAGGGAAGAGTCCATTCCAAATTGTGTATGGAATGCAACCAAGGGGAATTTTTGAATTGAAGGATTCAGAACAGAATGAAACTAGAAGTGCTAGTGCAGGGGATTTTGCAGAAGCAATGAAGGAGCTTCACAACCAAGTCAAGGAGCGATTGCAGAGTTCGAACCAAGAATACAAGCGCAGAGCAGATCAACACATGCGAGAACTTTAGTTTGAATTTGGTGATCTGATTCTTGCACATGTGAGGAAAGAGAGGTTCCCAAGGGGAACATACAACAAACTGAAGATGAAAAAGATTGGACCATGCAGAGTCTTGAAGAAATTTGGGGCAAATGCATATGATATTGAATTACCCGATGGGATCGAAATTTCACTGATATTCAACATCTCAGATTTGTACCCTTACAGAGCTGGAGAAGTAGGAGCAGACAGTGAACAGACAGAGGTTTAGTGGACTAAACAAATGCCTGTAGCTGAAAATACACAGATGGAAAATATACTTGACAAGAGAGTCAACAAGAAGACTAGGAGGAAAGAGTATTTTGAATACTTGGTCAAATGGAAGGGACATCCAGTTGAAGACGCCAGCTGGGAAAATGAAGCAGAAATTCGGAAGCATGGACAGACTGTGCAAGAGCTCATGAACAGGAGTCCATGAAAATTTTCAAGTGAGGGAGTATGATGCAGGAGCATTGTCAGTAGTAAGCGAGTGCGGACGTGGAATATAGTTGGGATGAGCGCAACGCATTTTCTTTCACATGATAAAAATGTTTTTGAAATATTAATGAAATATCTAGAAGGCATACCTTACATTTATATTTTGGAGGATTTACACAGATCATGAGCGATTTGCTCTCATTTGTCGATGTAAAAAGCATTTATGCCCAGTTAATGAAAGTAGGTAGATTTAAATTCAAGATTAGATAGTTTAGGAGCATAGGAGGGAAAACCGACTATAGACACCCTCACCTTTGTATCATTGTAACATTATCAATTGTATCATTGAGCATAGAGAGAACAGAACTGTAGCAGAGAGTTGAGAAGAAGAACTCATGTATAGGAGCTTTGAATTAATATATGAATATTTAATTTATATTCATGGTGTTATGATGTTTTCTGTGTATACATGTTGAATGGTATGCTTATCATTGTTTAATCTCTTTGTTATGCATTTTCTTTAATATTGTGTGAATGTATGCTTTAATGTTAAATGTTTGAAGTCTGAGAGAGAGAGAGAATGAGTTTCAATTGTTTCTCTTCCCGAGTGAGAAGTTCCTGCAAGGAGTGCAGTGAAATCGTCTGCAAGGAGTGCATTGACGGAGGTTCAGAGTTTATCTCTGAAATCTCAGGAGAGATACCATTGTTCTCATTCCCGCAGAAGTGCGGGTGAAGGCACAGAATTCATGCAAGGTGTGCACAGGTTGGTTGAAATCTCAAAACTTATCAACCAAGAGAAGAGTTGAAGGACTGTTGTTGCAGGAGAGTGCACATAATCAAGAGAATCAAATACTTAGAAGTATTTGAGGTATTGCCACAAGGAGTGCGCACAGGAGTCTTCTTGAAGACTCAATATTTCAAGGAAAGCTCAGGAGGGTTAGTGCCTTGAGATAAACAAGGGGGAGATGAAGCAAAGTCATTTTGCAGAAGTTAAATCCCAGAGGAAGAACCTTGGTTTATTTCGGAGGAGTTATCAAGGAGCAACGAGCGGTTGAAATTCTCTGTGGGGAATTCCCAAAATCACGAGGACCGTAGGATCCAGGGAAGTTGTAGGGTGGTTAGAGGAAGGTGAGCTTACCACTCTAGGATCTAGAATCAACGTGGACCATTGATTGTGATTTGCACAAGCTGTCAGATCATTTCGGCATTTCGGGGATCCTAGCGACGAGGAGTCGAGTGTAGTGGAACGAAAATCACAATGTCGCGAGTTGCGATAGGAAGGGATGTGGAGTTTCAAGATTTTGTCGCTTTGAGTGTCGGGAAACGGAGGAGACAGTGCTTTGGGAGAGAGAGTCCCGAAAACCCGAAAGAGTAACAAGTGGCAGGAGTCCGTGTCAGAGATAGAAAGTGGTTGTGTAGACAGGTGGCATGTCTTCGTTAATTGGTGGGGTCAAACCCTGCTGACCATTTCGGGTTTCGGAGGTCGAAGGACGAAGAGCCTTGCACTTGGATTCGCGAAATCGCGAAGTCTGAAATCCTGATGAAGTGAGAAGCCCACAGAAAAGTCAACCTTTGCCGAGTGCATCAGAGTTTGACAATTCGGGTTTCGGGGGGGTGGTAGAGAAAAGAACCCTCGACATTAGAAATCGCGAAACCGTGAAACCCAAAGTCCCAAACTTGCGAAGGGCGTGATCCTATTTTGGTTAAGGAGGTTTGGGTTGATGCTTCATGTTTGATCACGCGGGAACACCCATAAGGACCTATGGATACATTGTTGAGTGTGAAGGGTATTTCTCGAGGGGAAACCAAAGAGTCAATTAGACTCAAAGGGCAGATTAGAATGGTCCTGCGCGGACCTTGGACCTGAGGGTTTGGGGGGTCTGCATCAACAGGGATGATGAAGGTGTCTTCTTAGGATATGCTACAAACATTAAAGGATACAGATGCTATAATAAGAGGCTGCATAAAATGGTTGACTGTATTGACGTAAAAGTTGATGAAGGAATCCCAGCAAGAGATGTGTACAATAATGAGTCTTCTACAGAGGACACAGCTAAAGTTGAAGATGAACAGGTCCAAGAATCAGAAAATGAAGACTCTAAATCAGATGAAGACACAGATACTCAGATAGACTTAAATCAGCAGGCAACTTCAAATACCTCCTCCAGAATCACTCAAAAGAATCATCCTGCAAGTCAGATAATTGGTGAAAAAGACAAAGGTGTACAAACCAGAAGAAAGATAATAAAAAATTCCAAGCAATCACATATAGCTTTCATATCCATGCTGGAACCCAAGAATTTTAATGAAGCTAGCAAAGATGACCATTGGGTTAAAGCAATGAATGATGAACTTGATCAGATTGAGAAAAACAATACGTGGGAGATGGTTCATAGACCTGAAGGTAAAAATATCATTGGTTCCAAATGGATCTTTAAGAATAAGTTGAATGAGCAGGGACAAGTTGTCAGGAACAAAGCAAGATTGGTTTGTAAAGTCTATACTCAAATAGAAGGATTGGATTTTGATGAAAATTTTGCGCCTATAGCAAGATTAGAAGCTATCAGAATTTTTCTTGCCTATGCTTGTCATAAAAGGTTTAAAGTCTATCAAATGGATGTCAAGTCATCTTTTCTAAATGGAGATTTAAATCAAGAAGTCTATATCGAACAACCAGAGGGTTTCGAACTGCCTGATAACCTTGACTTAGTATGCAAGATGGAGAAATATTTATATGGGTTAAAAAAAGCCCCTCATGCCTAGTATCATAGACTGGATACGTATCTCAAAGAAAAAGGGTTCAAGAGAGGAACAATTGACAACAATCTATATATCAAAACAGAGGGTAATGATTTTCTCATTGTGTTGGTCTATTGGTACAATGGTTTGCTTCTACCATGGAGTCTGAGTTTGAAATGTCTATGATAGGTGAACTGTCATTTTTTCTTGGTCTACAAATTACTCAGAGGTCTGAAAGGATGTTCATTTCTAAAAAATAATATCTAAGAGAAATGTTGAAAAGGTTTCAAATGGAATATTCTAAACCTGTGGGTACACCTATGGTTACTGGATGCAAATTAAGCAAGGATGATGACTCACCTGATGTTGATAAAATTTCATATAGGTCAATGATAGGCAGCCTGCTGTACATCACAACATCTCACCCAGACATAATGCATGTTGTTGGAATGGTAGGAAGATATCAGTCTGCAACTAAACAGAGTCATCTGAAAGCTGTCAAAAGGATATTCAGGTATTTGAAAGAAACAATGACTTATGGTCTGTGTTATCCCAGAAATCATAATTTTCAGTTAACTACCTATTCAGATGCAGATTGGGAAAACTGTGTTGATGAGAGAAAAAGTGATGCAGGAGCATCCGCAACATTCGCAATTCATCATATGAACCAGCACGAGGAGGAAGAGGATTGTACAGCTGGACAAGCCAGCAAACCTTTTTTCTTTTGATTTTGAATTTCACCTTGGTATTGTTGCGCCGCCGTTTACTAAAGGCATTCAAAGCCAGGCGCACTTGTATTATGTTATAGATAGGAAGGCAGTTAATACAATTAAGGCTGGTAGATAGAAAGTAGTTGTAGATTAGACAGTCACCTTTCGAGAGGGAAAACGGAGTATAGACACCCTCCCTTGTATCATTGTATTATTATTATTCAGTATTAGCAAGAGAAGGAAGAAGATATAGAGCAGAGAGCTTGTGAAGAAACTCCATGTACAGACATTGAATTAATAGGAAAGCTTTATTCAATACCATGGATGTGTTCAGTCTCTTTGTGTTGTTGATATTATGCTTTTGCATACTTGCTTCTTTTTATGCTTATCTTCTATATGCTGCTTATGTGATTGCATATCAGGTTAGAAAACTGAGGGAATGAGTTTCAATTGTTTCTCTGCTTGAGCCAGTAGATTCCTGCATAGAGTGCAGTTGAATTCCTCCACATAAGAGTGCGTCGAGGAGGCTGAGCAACTGAAATTTTGTTCTCGTTTGCCCAGAGTAAGTTGGGATTGTTCAAGCCATGCAGGTGAGTGCAGGTTGGATGGGATTCTCAGTAGCAAGTCTGAGAAGGCAAGGGTTGAGACTGTTGCGGGCGTGAGTGCACAGGACCCGGGAGACTTCTTCACTATGGGAAGTGGTTGAAGACCGAACGCAGGGAGCGCGTCGAGAAATCTCTGAAGGAATCAGAGAGAGATAAAGCTCAGGAGGGACAGTTCCTTAGAAGTATCTCAGG
This sequence comes from Picea engelmannii, assembly GCA_009831015.1. NCBI lineage: Eukaryota > Viridiplantae > Streptophyta > Pinopsida > Pinales > Pinaceae > Picea > Picea engelmannii. The sequence continues at coordinate 2,114,531 of ML780306.1, forward strand.
AGCAGGCCTAGGAGAATACCTTTGAGTCGTTGTGGGTGCAGATCCCAGTGAAGTCGCACAGGGCAAAGGTGGTAGGGTGGAAGATTCTCCAGAGGAAGAGAATCGACGACTAGGAGTTGTCGAGGAGAAACCCGAAAACCCGAGGACCGTCCGATCGTGGAAGAGCTGCGCGGAAGATAGCGTAGCACAGGCGGAGGAAATCAAAGGCCATCGGGCTTCGGGGTATTGGAATTCGGGGATTGATAAGGCGAGGATTCACCCCTCGTAGAATCGCGAATCGCGATTCCCTGAATGAATCTGCACCGTTGATCTGGACGAGGACACGTGGCGCAGGATCCGTGAGGATCGGGGTTCGGCGTTCGGCGTTTCACAGAGCAAGAGCCTCATACTCTTTTGAAATCGCGACAGGTGATTCCCCGAATCAACGGGAGCCGTCGATCATCGGAGGGACAGGTGGCACGAATCCGAAAAGATCGGGGTTTCGGCGTTCGGGAAATGGCGAGGTAAGAGTTTATGTCCCGTGAAATCCCGAGTTGCGATTTCCCGATAGTACGTGTGGGAGATAGGTTTCAAGGGGTTAGACCTCCCCATGGGATGTTGACAGGTGGAATCGGGGTTTTGGCATTCGGGGTTTAGTAATGCAAGAGTTTTGTGACCGGTGAAATCGCGATCCCGCGATCCCCGATCACACGAGCAAGAAGGTGACGCGGCTGAAGTGGGACCTCGAGAGCGAGGGGAGGACAGGTGTCACTGGATTTTGGGATTTCGGCGTTCGGAGAATCGGGGTTCTCGACGCCCAAGAATCCTTGCATCGTGGATTCGCGATCCGCGATATCCCGAGGGAGACGTGGCAGTGTGGGACCACGAGGTTCATAGGAGGACAGGTGGCGCGCTATCGGATTTTGGGGTTCAGGACTTTGTGGTGTCAAGGGTTCACGACATCGCTTACTCCAATTTCCCGATAGGGAAATCCCCGAATTGGAGTTGTTGACCGTTGACCATCGGGGATCGGGTTTTTGCTTTGTATGTGAATTGCATTCGCGTGAGCCGTGAAGTCCCGAGTCACGATATCCCGATTTCCGAAGAGGAAGATAGCTGAAGGAGCCTACTGTGGGTAGCGGACTCCCGAGTAGGGAGTTGAAGAGCATTGACTCTTCGGGCCCGAGAGAAACAGAAGGTCCTGGTGGAAGCTGCTTGCTCGGCGAGGGGCAGGTTGCGTCAGAGTGGTATCAGAGCTCGAATACTTTTGCTTCTGAAGCAGAGAGAGAGAAGAGATATAATGCCACCTAGGAGAGAAAGTCAGTCTCCTGATCGTGAGGACAGGGACGCGCAAAGAAGGGGTAGGAACGCAGGAAATCCAGCAGGGAATCCAGCCACGAGGTAAAGCTGTTGTTCAGGAGAGAACACAGAAGTCCAAGGATGATTGGAAAAAGCCTCAAGGAAAAGCTGAAAGAGGTGGAACCTCACATCAGATGCAGCAAAATTTTGAGCCAAGGAGACAGCAAACAGGACAGCAAGGAGATTACGCTGATGCCAACACTTTTCCTCGTACCCGAGGTAGAGGAAGAGGCCGAGGAGGAGTTATCACGTGTTTTACATGTGGTAAAGATGGACATAAGGCCGTGGACTGTCCAGAGAGAAAGATAGATAGAGGAAACGCTCATGTTGCTGAGGCGCAGAGGAGTGATGTTGAAGATGAAGACGCTGGAAGTGGGAAGTCACTAACAGTGCACAAAGTTCTCTTGAAACCTGAGAAGGAGATGGAGGACACAGCGCAGAGATGTAGACTGTTCCGGACGACTTGCAAGACCCAGGGATGGAAATGCAAGGTCATAGTGGACAGCAGAAGCATCGATAATATCGTTTTGACCGATATGGTGGAGAAATTGGAGCTGAAGACGCACAAACACCCGAGTCCATACAAAGTGACATGGCTGCAGAAAGGACATCAGATATGTGTTACAAAACAATGATTGGTAAAATTCAAAATGGGTGAATATAGAGATGAAATCTTGTGTGATGTCATTCCCATGGATGTTTGTCATGTTTTATTGGGGAGACCATGGCAGTATGATAGACATGTGGTTCATGATGGGAGAATGAACACATACACCTTGGAGAAGGATGG
>ML780306.1:2147975-2206148 GCA_009831015.1 Picea engelmannii
CCAAGGAGGAAGGTTATTGTTTATAACAAAAACAGGCCACACTGAGTATGTAGAACGAAGCTCTCCAAATGGATTGACACCATCAGCTGCCAACGAAAGTCTAACATTATGAGGTTCTTCTTTAAAAATTGGCCACTTTTCTTCGATGTAGTTCAATGAAGAACCATCTGTAGGCATTCAAAGAACATCATCTCGACTTCTATTCGTTGCATGGAAATCCATAAACTGTGCTATACTTTGGCACCTGAACAATCGCTGAAAACGTGGAATTATCGGAATATAACGAAGAACTTTGCGAGACACCTTCTTTGACGCTTTATCGGTTCGATATCTACTTATTTGACATTGTGGAAATTCATTTTCTAATGCATATTGTCCATAATATATGATATGATCATTAGGACATGCATCAATAGCCTGATAGTCCATTCCAATTTCTTTCATAATCACAAATATTTCTCGATATGTGCGTGGAAAAATATTTGATGTCGGTAATAGAACATCACCTAACAATCTACAAAATTCTAAACAATAAGTCAATGTAAACAATATTTATCATCAATATATCATCCAATATACTAATTTACAAATTAGAAAACAATAGCAATATAGGAATAAATTGAACCTTTTAAGTATTTGTGAACATGCAAGCATAAATAATTAACAAATTAAATACCTTGGTATATGTGTGAGACATGTGTTTGATAAACCATTCAAAACCTTCAGGTTCACCAACAACAATATAGCAGATAAAATATTTATTGTCGATCCTTCATAAAGAGGTTGACGTGACTTCTCGAGTAGAGGATCAACATCATGACTATCATTCTGGTTGTCCTCATCCATTGGAGAAAACCTGTCTTGGATCAATCTATGTATCTCATTTTCCTGATTTGAATCACTAACGTTATCTCCATCCATATCATCATTAATAACTTGATCAACAACTTCAATATTCTGATCTCGAAGTTCGTCTCCATGTAAAGTAGTATTTATGCTAGTACTTGACAAATAACTCTTTGGAGGTCGACACTTTGGGGGCATCGTCTATATATTTAAAAAAAAACATAGAAAAGTTAGTGTGTATAGAAAATATAAAAATCTCGATAATAAATATTACTAAAATTCATGACATACTGATTATTATAGAGAATACATTAAATATTGAATCCTTTTACCAAGGGACGATATCCATAACCCCCTTCGGCGTGCCCCTTCTCCCTACAATGTTTTTGGGCTGTTGTTATTAAAATTATTCTATTTTTCAAGCCTCTATAATCATAGCAAGGGAAATAACATTTTCCATCACCCCTCGCCTCTAATGCCTCTCTTAACTGAGCAAGCTTCCTGTCATTTTCATTCATTGTGACAAATCCTTGTCCTAACAAGTAATTGTCTTACCTACACCATACCAAACATTAAGTTGTCAATTTTTTATTTTTTGGCTACTCCTTTCGATTATGATATGTTTATTTACAGTGACCTAGATCTTTATAATAAGGTCAAAATATTTATAATAAGGTGATCATATGTGTATAGGATCAACATCATGACAAAATAGATAACATCTTTATAATAAGGTCATATGTGTACAAATGTTTTCTTTATATAATAACGACATATACACCTAACATAAGTTTAGGGTTAGTGTTTATGTATCTTATTAGTCCTTGCTAAAGAAGGGAATATAGCAATCAATTACTATCATTTCACCGATTAGGGTTGAGTTTCAAGAGAAATTCCATATCTTTATGAATGAAAAGAGAGAGAGATTATAGCTACAATTGAATGGAAAAGGGTATGTGGATTCCATAAACCTAGAATATTATGGAATCCACATACCCTTTTCCATAGAATATACTAACTATATCCAAAAACCAAAGACATGAAATATGGTATAACTACACATATTATATAAATATATTATCAAGGAAAAAATAAGCTAAATGCAATTTGGACATTTGAAAAAAAAATTAGAAGTTAAATGAGTACATCAATAAAAAATAACATACTAACCTTGCAAGTTCAAAATCCGAGCTATGTAGATCGAGAATTGGATTTGTTCAACCAGTGGGTGACGGAAAAAATAAATAGCTCAAACAAAAGCCAAGAACAATGTCGCAACTATAGAAATTGTGTCGCAAAGTCTCTTAAAGTCACATATATATAGATAAAATAGTCAACTAGCCATTAACACCGACCAATGAGATAGACAAAATTTTGGTCTCTATTTCCACGAAAGTTTGTCGCTATAGCGACGAAAATCCTGACTAAGTTAAATTAAGATTTTCGTCGATATTGTGACAAGCTTTCATGGCAATAGCGACAAAAATCCCACCCTGTTTAAAAAAAATATGAAACTAGTGGAAGCGTGGAAAATTTTCGTGGAATAATCCACCCATATGTAGTAGTGATTGGAAATGGTATGGTATGCATTGAAAATGGAAATGGTATGCATTGGTATGGTATGCATTTCCTTTTCATTTCCTTGTATGGTATGCATTGGCAATGGTATGGTATGGTATGGTATAGTATGGTATGCATTGAAATTGTTATGGTATGGTATGGTATGTCATTCCTTTCCTTGATATTGTATGCATTGGCAATGGTATGGTATGCTATGGTGTGCATTGACATTGGTATGTTATGGTATGGTATGGTATGATATGCATTGGCATGGTATGGTATGGTATGGTATGCATTGGTATTGGTATGGTATGGTATTGGTATTGGTATGGTATGGTATGGTATTCCTTGCCTTTGTATGGTATGGTATGTCGTGCCTTTCATTGGTATGGTATGGTATGCCTTGCCTTGCCTTCACTTTCCATGTCTTGTATTTCCATACCATGCCTTTCCATACCATTCCTTTCCATCCAATGCCTTTCCATGTCAGTCCATGCCATTCCATGCCTTGCCTTTCATTCACTTTCCATTCCTTTCCTTTTCCATGCCATGCCTTTCCATACCATTCCAATCCTTTACATGCCATGTCATTCCATGCCTTGCCTTGAATTCACTTGACATGCCATAAAAGGATTCATATATAAAACTTATAATCAAATGATCCAGTAAGCATGTGATTCTAAAATTTGTTATCCCATATTTCTTATATAAAAATACTTGCATGAGAATTCCAATGTTTTGGTTAATGAGGCATAGTGCAATTTCTGAAGAGGAGGTTGATTTTTAAGAACAATGTGTTGGGAATTTTTGGGTAGTGTAGTCGCATGGGCCTTGGAAAAATAGACTTGTGGGATCTTATGAAACTACGTTATGCCACTCAGTTTGGATTTTATGCCCCCAGACCAAATTGGCCACATGTCCCTAAATGGCTTGAAGAGACGAGTTGCAACTCGTGATAAAACTCAAATTCAGACTCGAATGGGAAAACCATTAGTTGCGTTGGATCTGGGGCACCGAGTTTCAACTAGGGGGGGACCTCCACTGTCATTTCATCCACTAGAAAATAGTTTTTTAGAGTATCTTCGACACTAGGGTTTTGGTCAATGAGGCATAATGAAATTTCTAAAGAGGAGGTCAATTTTGAAGAACATTGTGTCGGGAATTTGTGGGTAGCGTATTCACATGGGATTTGTCAAAATAGATTTGTGGGAACTTACAAAACTTTGATATGATGCTTAGTTTGGATTTTATGCCCCCAAATTATGCAGACCCTATCGACCCTCGAGTCGAGATACGCTCATAGGATCGTTCTATATGCCCTTCGAGTTGGATCGACTCTTTTGGATTCTCTGTTGGAATCCCCTTTCAAATCGATCCACAGGTTCTTTTTCGTGGTTCATGAGTTCAGGAGTTGAAACTCCGAGCCTTCCTCCTCCAATTACACGATACCCAAAACCGCGAAATGGTTATGGCTCCCCTTTCGTCAGCGCCCTCCTTTCATGACAACCGGCTAGGCTAAGCACTAGCGCTTTTCACCTCTTGCGCCTTCGCGAGTTCAAACCTCGAGCCTTGCCCCTTTTCTTTCCCGAACCCCCGAGAAGCGAGATTTGACTTTCCTCCTCTCATTCTCCCTTCTTGCGACTTCGTGAGTCGAGGGCTCAAACCTTCGTTCCCTTTTCTCCCGAGTCCCCGAGACGCGAGAGGTCAACGGGGTGTTGACTCCTCCAAATGTGTGACGCGTGTCTGCTGGTTAAATTCCCATGTCCACTGTGCAGTTATGCCACGTGTCCCTCGTGCTGGCTCTCGACACTTCACGACTTCGCTTCTCGCAACTCCGAGCACCCAAATTTTTGGGCTCTCAGCTGACGAACCTCCGAGTTTGCGAGATCCTCTGATCTCTGACACCTATCCTCCTCCGATGGATGGCTTATATTACTTCACGCCCTCTCTTCTCCCAACTTGGAGCACTCAATCCTTGTGCTCTCACCTTGTAAACCTCCGAGTTCACGAGATCTCTAGATCTCTGCCACCTGTCCTCCTCTTAACGGACGATTGTGATTTTCTCCCAGCTTCACCACTCGCGAAGTTTGAAAAAATTCTCTTTCGGACCTCCGATATCCAAGTCCCCGAGATGGGTGATCCCATGACACGTGTCCTCCTTCCAATGGACGGATTAGATCTTTCTCGATTTCGTGACTTCGCCTTTCGCAATCTCGCGAGTCTCACTACAAAGGTTTTGACCCTTCAGCTTCCGAAACCCCAAGATGCGATTTCTCAAGTGATCTGACGACTCTCGTTGGTTCTGATCCTACGATCCGATTTTCCTGATATTTACACTTAGAAAACATGCACCATAAAATTCTTGCTCCTCTGTGATATCTGACGGCTTTCGCGACTTCGCGAATCCTCCATGGAGGATTTCGACCGTCAAATTCCTCCTTGGTGATTTCTGCAAAATGAACACGGTGTTCTTCCATGAAATTTCTCCTTTCTGCTACAACGTTGTTGCGCCTCCTCACAACTCTTCAAGGCACTATCCCTCTTGAGCTTGAAAAAAAATCCTCAAGTCCTTTTGGGGAAAATTCCTGCGCGCACTCCTTGCGGAAATTCTTCAAATACTTCTATGTATTTGAACCTCTTCGACTCTGTGCACTCCCTGCGACAGTAGTCTTTCAACAACATTGCTCAGTTTGCAAACACTGAGACTTCACTCATCCTGTGCACTCTTTGAACGGCTCCTATGCTCTATTTGCACTTCTACGAGAATGAGAATAACATTATCTCTTGTGAGCTTGCAGAGACGAACTCTGACCTCTGTCAACACACACCTTGTGGAGGATTTCACTGCACTCCTTGCAGGAAAAATCTTGCTCAGATAGAGAAACAATTAAAACTTATTCTTTTCTCTCCCTCTCTTTAGATTTCAGACATTAAATATGAAATCATACATTCGCGCATAAAAGCAAATGCATAATAGAGAGTAAACAAGCATATATCAATCAGCATGCACAAGACAGAAAAGAGATTGAGCACCATGAGTCTGAACTAAAAATCTTTTATTAATCTAGAACTTTTGTACATGGGGTTTTCTACACAGTTTTCTACTTCTGCTCTCCTATTCTCTCTTCTCATAATGCTTCTTATTATTACAATAATACTAGGGAGGGTGTCTATATCCGTTTTCCCTCTAGCTCCTAAAATTGTCAAATCTAGAATTTTTAAAGCTATCTACTTACATTAACTAACATAAATGCCTTCACCTAATATAGACGAGAGCGGGACACTCAAGTTCTATTTACAATATGGAAGTATGCCCTTTCTTAATTGTTTCATTCATGTTTGGTGCATTCACTTCAAAAACATTCAAACAATTTTATCACATGCCAAAATGTGTTGGTATGTGCCCCACGCTTGCTTGACATTGGCAATGTTCTTGCATCATCTCCCTTGACGTTGGCGATGCTCCTGCATCATACTCCCTCACTTGAAAATTGTCATGGGCTCTTATCCATGAGCTCTCGCACGGTTTGTCCATGCTTTTGAATCTCTTCTTCATTCTCCCAACTGGCATCTTCAACTGGAAGTCCCTTCCACTTGACCAAGTATTCAAAGTATTCTTTTCGCCTGGTCCTATTGCTAACCCTTTTGTCAAGTATGCTTTTCATCTGTGGCTTCTCTGCAACTGACATTTGTTTAGTCCACTGAACCTCTGGTTGTTCATCACTTGTTCCTGCTTCCTCAGCTTTGTATGGGTACAAATTTGAGACATTGAATATCGGAGAAATTCCGATCCCATCAGGTAATTCAATCTCATAATCATTTTCCCCAAATTTCTTCAAGACCTTACATGGTCTGATCTTCTTCATCTTCAGTTTGTTATATGTCCCCTTCGGGAACCTTTCCTTTCTCAGATGTGCCAGAATCAAATCACCAACGTCAAATTGAAGTTGTCTCATGTGTTGATCTACTCTGCACTTATACTCTTGTCTCAAGTTCTGCAATCACTCCTTCACCTAGCTGTGAAGTTCCATCATCGCTTCTGTGAAATCTTCTGCACTAGCATTCCTAGTTGCATTTTGTTATGAATCTCTCAATTCAGAAACTCCCCTTGGTTGTATCCCATAAAAAATTTGGAATGGACTTTTCCCTGTGCTTCTGTTGATTGAATCATTGTAAGCAAATTCTGCCTGTGGCAGAATATTATCCCACTGACTCTCGTGTTCTGTCACCAAGCTCCTCAGAAAGTCTCCCAAACTCTTGTTCACGAATTCTGTCTGTCCATCCATCTGAGGAGGATAAGATGAACTGAACGACAAGTTCATTCCTATCTTTTTCCATAAGGTCCTCCAGAAGTGTCCCACAAACTTGGTGTCTCGATCTGAAACTATGCTCCTTGGTAAGCCGTGAATTCGAATGACTTCTTTGAAAAACAGATTCGCAATGTGAGTTGCGTCATTGGTTTTCTGACATGGTATGAAATGTGCCATTTTGGAAAATCTACCCACTACCACAAAGATTGAGTCAAACCCTCTCTGTGTTCTTGGCAACCCTAATATGAATTCCATGCTTACCGCATCCCATGGCCTGTCAGGTATGGGTAATGGTTGATTAAAGCCTGCATTCTTCCTCTTTCCTTTTGAATGTTGACAAATTCTACATCTGTCCACGAATATTTTGATGTCTTCTCTCATTCCTGGCCAAAAATATGACTCATTCAACTTTGCGAACATCTTGTCATGACCGAAATGTCCGACCAATCCTCCACTATGTTTCTCCTTCAGCAAATTATCCCTCATGGAGAATTTTGGAATACAAAGTTGATTACCCTTAAATAGTAATCCTTCCTGGATCATGTATTCTATCCATTGAATTCTGTCCCTGAGAATTGGATTCTCAGCTACTTCATACGCATCTTTAAAATCTATATCATCTCTGTACATGCCCCTGAGATCATCAAAACCCAGTGTTTTGACTCTGAACTCCTGCAACAACAAACATTTCCTACTCAAAGCATCAACAACTTTGTTAGCAGTTCTAGAAATATGCTTGATTACAAAAGTAAAGTTCTGCATGTATTCAACCCATTTAACATGTCTTTGATTCAACTTCTCCTATTGAGTCACAAATTGCAAAGCATGATTGTCACTGTATAAGACAAACTCCTTAGGAATCAAGTAGTGTCTCCACTGCTTCAATGCCTAGATAATAACATAGAACTCCTTGTCATAAGTGGAGTATTTCACTTTCGCTTCATTTAGGTTCTCACTGAAGTATGCTATCGACTTGTCTTCTTGGATCAAGAGTGCCCCTGATGCAAATACACTTGCATCACATTTTACCTGAAATGTCTTTTTGAAATCCGACAACACCAAAATTGGTTGTTCCGTGATTTTCGTCTTCAACAAATTGAATTTTTTCTCAGCCTCTTATGTCCAGTGAAAAGACTTGTGTCTCTTCTTCACTGTATCCATCATCGGTGCACTAATTCCACTGAAATTCCTGATGAAATTCCGGTAGAAACTAGCCAATCCATGAAAACTTCTCACCTCAAATATACTCATCGGTGATGGCCAATTCTTAATTACCTCCACCTTATCTGGGTCCATCCTCAAATATCTGCAGAAATAACAAAACCCAAATAAATGATCTCTGTCTTCATGAATGAAGATTTCTTCATGTTTATCAACAACTTCTCTTGCTGTAGCCTTTGCATCACTTTAGCCAAATGTTTCATATGCTCTACCTCTGTTTTACTGAAAATCAGTATGTCATCAAGATACACAATGACAAATTTTCCGATGAAATCCTTCAAGACTTCGTTCATCAACCTCATGAAATTACTTGGCGCGTTTTTTAGACCAAACGACATAACAAGCCATTCATACAAACCTTCATTAGTCTTGAAGGTTGTTTTCCATTCATCACCTTCTCTCATACGAATTTGATGATATCCGCTTTTCAAATCAATCTTTGAAAAACAATTGGCTCCACTTAAGAAATCCATCAAATCATCCATCCTTGGAAATGGAAATCTGTACCTGATAATTATTTTGTTGATTTCCCTCGAGTCAGTACACATCCTCCAGCCTCCGTCTTTCTTTAGACTGAGTACTGTCGGAACAACACACAGAATCAAGCTTTCTCTAACCAAACGTTTGTCCATTAAATCCTGGAACTTTCTTTTGACTTCTTCATTCTCCTGCGGCGTCAATCTATATGTTGCTTTGTTTGGTAAACTGGCTCCAGGTATGAGATCAATATGATGACTCACACTTCTGATCAGTGGCAACGAACGAGGTAGTTCGTCCACTACTATGTCAGCAAACTCTTCTAACAACTTTTGAACCTCTTCTGGTAAATCATCTACCCTTGTACTGGTTAAAACAATCTTTGGCTTCCTGACCACAATGAATTGTGGTTCCTCCTTCTTCTTAACCTCTATAAGAAGTTCCTTCCCACTCATGAGAAGTACAATGTTGCTTATTTCAGGTTTTATTTCTTTATCTTTGATCGGAAACAACATGTGAGTTCTCCCATTCTTCTCTAGGGTGTATGTGTTCTTCCTCCCATCATGAACCACATTTCTATCATATTGCCACGGTCTACCCAACAATAGATGACAAACATCCATGGGAATGACATCACAAAGTATTTCATCTTTATACCCTCCTATTTTAAACTCAACTAAACATTGTTTAGTGACATTTACCTAATGTCCTTTTTGTAACCACGAAACTCTGTATGGGCTCGGATGCTCAATCATCTCCAACTCCAACTTTTCTACCATCTCTGTAGAAATGAGATTATCTGTGCTACCACTATCCACAATGACCTTGCATACCCTATCTTTGGTCTTGCAAGAAGTCCGGAAAAGACTGTTTCTTTGCACTGGATTCTCTACCTCCTTCTCTGGCGTTAAGAGAACTTTTTGCATCATCAACGATCTTCCACCTTCAGCATCTTCTGCCTCAACATTTCGCCTCTGTGCTTCGGCGATGTGAGTTTCACCACCTTCTTTCTTCTTTTCCGGACACTCATAAGATTTGTGTCCATTCTTTCCACATGTGAAGCATTTTACCACTCCACCTCTTCCTCTTCGTCTACCTCTGGTACAAGGAAAAATATTTGCATCAACATACTGAACTCTCTATTCGGTATGTTTCCCTCTCTGTGAACTTTCGCCTCTCTCAGTTTGAGTCTGAGGTTTCTTCCAGTCTTCCTTGGGTTTCTAATTTTTATCTTGGGAAACTAATTTGCCTCTAGGTTGATTTCTGCCTCGACCTCTTTGACCCTACTTTTGACTCATCTTCTCTTCATCTTTTAGAGCCATCTGATAAGCATCTTCCACTGTTTATATGGTCATCATGCTCATCTCATCTTGAATTTCGTATCTCAGACCATTCATGTACCTGGAAACCTTTTCATCATCACTTTTGCAATGACCTACCCTGATGTTCAGCCTGTAGAATTCTTCAATGTACTCCTTCACTGTCATCAGCTTCTGTCTCAAATTTTGCATTCTTTGAAATAGAGTAATCTGGTAATCCCTGGGAATGAATTTCGCTTTCATCTTCGCGATCATACTATCCCAACTCTTGATCTTCTTCTTGCCTTTGCAGCGTCTGTCATCTTGTAGCTCATCCCACCACAATGTTGCATGTCCTCTAAGTCTCGAGACAACATGTTTGACCTTTTTGTCCTCCTCGACATCTTCATAGTCAAAATATGTGTCCAGAGCTCTAATCCAGTCTAGAATCTCTTCGACTTCCAGGTTTCCCTCGTATACTGGAATATCCATTTTTGCCTTAGCACCCATTCTTGCAATAGCCCTAATTAGGCGTTCGTTTGTTGCATCTTCTTCTGTGACTTCTTCTCCTTCATGTCCAACTTCATCTTCAATTTTGGAATCACTAAGATCCCCAACACCAGCTGTACACCTTTGTTCTATCTCCATATCCTCGAGTCTGGCACGTAGGTCACGCATTTCTCTTTCTATGGCTGGATCAGGCATCTGCCTACCCCTTATTCTCGGTATTTCCCTCTCCTCTGGCGGATCGGGTGTTTTCCTGCCCCTTATTCTCGGCGGCATGGTGAATCTTCCTTTTCCCTTCTACAGAGAGAAAAGGAATCTCTGTGCTCTGATACCACTTGATGCAAACCCTATTGGCCCTCGTGTCGAGATCCGCTCACAGGATCGTTCTATATGCCCTTCGAGCTGGATCTACTCTTTCATATTCTCTGCTGGAATCCCCTTTCAAATCGATCCACAGGTTCTTTTTCGTGGTTCGCAATTTCATGAGTTGAAACTCCAATCCTTCCTCCTCCGATTCTACGATACCCGATACCATGAAATGGTTATGGCTCCCCTTTCATCAGCGCCCTCCTTGCGCAATCGCCAGCTAGGCTAAGTATTAGCGCCTTTTGCCTCTCGCGCCTTCGTGAGTTCAAACGTTGAGCCTTGCCCCTTTTCTTTCCCGAACCCCTGAGAGGCGAGATTTGACTTTCCTCCTCTCCTTCTCGCTTCTCGCGACTTCGCGAGTCGAGGGCTCGAACCTTTGTTCCCTTTTCTCTCGAGTCCTCAAGATGCAAGAGGTCAATGGGGTGTTGACTCCTCCAAATGTGTGACGCATGTCTGCTGGTTAAATTCCTGGGTCCACTGTGCAGTTCTGCCACATGTCCCTCATGCTGGCTCTCAGCACTTCGCAACTTCGCTTCTCGCAACTCCGAGCACCCAAATTTTTGGGCTCTCACCTGGTGAACCTCCGAGTTCGCGAGATCCTCTAATCTCTGACACCTATCCTCCTCCAATGGACGACTTAGATTACTTCGCACCCTCGCTTCTCGTGACTTGGAGCACTCAATCCTTGTGCTCTCACCCTGCGAACCTCCGAGTTCACGAGATCTCTAGATCTTTTCCACCTATCCTCCTCTTAATGGACGGTTGTGATTTTCTCACAGCTTCGTCACTCGTGAAGTTTGAAAAATGTCTCTTTCGGACCTCCGATATCCGAGTCCCCGAGACGGGTGATCCCACGACATGTGTCCTCCTTCCAACGAACAGCTCAGATCTTTCCTGATTTCGTGACTTCACCTTTCACGATCTCACGAATCTCACTACAAAGATTTCAACCCTTCACCTTTCAAAACCTCGAGATGCGATTTCACAAGTGATCTGACGGCTCTCGTTGGTTCTGATCCTATGGTCTGATTTTCCCAATATTTACACTTAGAAAACACACACCATAACCTTCTTGCTCCTCTGTGACATCTGATGGCTTCCGCGACTTCGCGAATCCTCCACGGAGGATTCCGACCGTCAAATTCCTCCTTGGCAATTTTTGTGAAATGAACACGGTGTTCTTCCATGAAATTTCTCCTTCCTACTACAAATTTGTTATGCCTCCTCACAACTCTTCAAGGCACTAGCCCTCTTGAGCTTGAAAAAAAATCCTCAAGTCCTTTTGCAGAAAACTCTTGCGCACACTCCTTGTGGAAATTCTTCAAATACTTCTACGTATTTGAACCTCTTCAACTCTATGCACTCCCTATGACAATAGTCTTTCAACAACTTCGCTCAGTTTGCAAACACTGAGACTTCACTCAGCCTGCGCACTCCTTGCACGGCTCCTGTGCTCTATTTTCACTTCTGCGAGAATGAGAATAACGTTATCTCTCCTGAGTTTCCAGAGATGAACTCAACCTTCGTCAATGCACACCTTGCGGATGATTTCACTGCACTCCTTGCAGGAAAAATCTTGCTCAGACAGAGAAACAATTACAAATCATTATTTTCTCTCCCTCTCTTCATATTTCAGACATTAAATATGAAATCATACATTTGCGCATAAAATCAAATGCATAACAAAGAGTAAAAAAGCATATATCAATCAACATGCACAACACAGAAAAGAGATTGAGCACCATGAGTCTGAACTAAAAATATTTGTATTAATCCAGAACTTTTGTACATGGGGTTTTCTACACAGTTTTCTGCTTCTGGTCTCCTATTCTCTCTTCTCATAATGTTGCTTATTATTACAATAATACAAGGGAGGGTGTCTATATCTGTTTTTCCTCCGGCTCCTAAAACTGTCAAATCCAGAATTTTTAAAGATATCTACTTACATTAACTAACATAAATGCCTTCACCTAATACCGACGAGAGCAGGATGCTCAAGGTCTGTTTACAATATGGAAGTACGCCCTTCCTTAATTGTTTCATTCATGTTTGGCGCATCCACTTCAAAAACAATCAAACAATTTTATCACATGCCAAAATGCGTTGATATGTGCCCCACGCTCGCTTGACATTGGCGATGTTCCTACATCATCTTGCTTGACATTGGCGATGGTCTTGCATCACAAAACCAAATTGGCCACATACCCCTGAATGGCTTGAAGAGGTGAGTTGCAACTCATGATAAAAATCTAACCAAGACTCGGATAGGAGGACCGTCAGTTGCATTGGAGAACCATCAGTGTTTGTCTTGTTAAAACTTTAAAAATTAATTACTTTGTTATTTTGAGGATGGTATTCAGAATAAAACCTAAAATATTTAGGGTACAAGATTAATCAACAACAAGAATAAAATCCATTAGTTAAGAGCTCAACTCTAGAATTTTCAAAGTACAAGGTTTATTAACAATAGGGTTAGAAGACATTACAATAATATACTTAATTAAGAGGTCAATGCATAAATTAATCTTGAATGGAGAAGATAATAGTCATTTCTCCCCACCACCTGAACTAAACCCAATTTACACAATCATACTAAAATAAACATATGAATTAATAAACAATTTTATAATATCAAGTGGCTATGCACCTTGTCACATCGTGTTGTTAGTGGATAAAATAAACCATTTTTCAGTAATCATAAGCTGACAGATAAGTCGTTAATAATTCTGATTAACAATAAGTTTCACTGAAATAGTGTGTATTTACATACAATTACACCCCTGGTTATTTTTCTCTCTACTAATTTCTACTGTTGTATGTTGAGAGAGATTTGATATTGATGTTATAGAGTTTTAAACATGAGAGTCGCATGAGTTTAGTTGATGTGTGAGAACATAAGATTTCTAGTGTTACACCTTTATTTTTTTAAGTAGAAATTGTATTAACTATAGACAAAATATATAAAAAGAGCATATTAAATCCAGTGACGTGAAAGTGTCTGGGAAACCAAACGAACATGTCTTAATGGGGAAATTAGGTCAATAAATTGTTCATGTGTTTTAAATCTTGGAAGAAAATTGTTTGAGCATGCTTATGGGTGAGTGCAAGAAGTTCGTGGATAAAAAGTGGCAAGGGCATGATTAATAATGTGCACTCATAGGAACATGGCATGTTCCTATACCTATAGATTTGGAAATGGCCAAACATCCACCTAGCTTGCCAAGTAGGCTTAGTGGAAAACCCGAGTGAGGGTCTTAAGAACCAGTGAATGATAAAAATATTTAAAGGATAGTGGAGCTAAAGAGGAGGAAGAAAGGGAGGAGGGGGACACTGTGTCAAGGTATGTTATTTTTTTATTAATTTTAATCCAATTTAGTCATTCCAATTTGGTATTTTACTCCCAATAATCTAAATTAAAAAAAAATTGTAATTTTGTATTTTAAATAAAAAAGGAACATAATTTAGATGTCATGGCTTTTAAATTGCAACATATATAATACAATGGAACCCTAAGTCAATCTAAACCTTTCAGAAGAAAACCAAGAATATCAAAACCCCAACCCACCACCACAACACAATGTAAACAGTGAAATTGATGAGGGTTTGGTTATATTACAAACCCCTGAGGAACAATTAAGGGAGACTAGAGAGGCTAGCAGAGTCTCCTTGACCAGTTCTTTGGAAATCATTGTGTATTCCATTACAAGTTCCAAATGGAAATTGACCTCTATTTCCGATTATAGAGCACAAATGTATGAGTACTATAGCACTTGTTTGGACAAAAAATCAAGTCATAGAACTCAACATTTCAAAACAACAAATATTATCTATTTTTAGGGATCTTAGAAATGGACAAGAACTACCATTGACCAGGAAAAACATCTCTATTGATTGGTGCATCCATCCCCAACTTAGTTAAAATTCAATGGATAGGTGGTACATGGTTTTTGATAAACCTTCCTACAATAATAGGGAGATGCCCTTATATTTTCTAAAGAAATTATGGGTCAAGTTTATTATGGGTAAGATTGTCAACTACTTTGACATTAGTGACTTCCATGGGTGGGTAGAGGTTCTGCACAGGACTGAAAGCATTCTAGGTGCGACCCCGAGTTAGATCCCCATCCTCCCAAGTGAAGTCCTGACCCCCTACCCAACATCCTCCTATTGCAGAGAACTTGAATAGGTACATATAGCCATCTCCTCATGGACTCGTAGCCTAGTTCAACAAAGTAGCTTTGTTTCACTATCTCGGCATGAGGTGCCTACATGTGACATTGATAGAGGAGTTGGAGCATTAGCATGCATATAGTGAGGAGAGGGAACATGGACATAGAAATTGTCCATGTGAACCTCACAGATGTTCGATTTGTGGGAAGACATGTTATGGGCCTATAGATCCCAGTGGACAACATAGATTCGTGGAGGAGGTTGGTATCTTAACCATCTCTATGTCCTTCATCATTATATATTTATTTTTTATTTTCTATATTTATATAGATATTTGGTTGTATGTTGTTTTGTAGTTGTTGCGTCCCAAAAACATACACTCTACACCTATGGATGCATTAGTGCCTATCCCCACCACGGATGCAATAGTAGAGGTAACATGGCCATTGGGTGCACCGTACACACAGTTATGTATCAAATTTGATAGATTCAACATAGTCATTTATTTATTTTATGACATCCTCAAATTTTTATATGTTCTCTTGTTTCTACAATATTTGGCACTGGGAGATGCCAGGGATTGTCCATCCGGGATGGACAAGTCACCAACGTCACATGTATCATGTGTAAAGTTAGATATCGTATAATTATCAAGTTGTTTGTGTTTATGCTTTTGAATTTTACTATTTGGTACTAATAGTTCAATTATATTCATATGTATGCAGGTCATCAATATATTTTCTAGGTATAGTAGTATTGCACCCCCTAGGCACATGGGCGTTGCTTATGGATTTCCTTTCTCCAGGATTGGGGTGTTGGAATCACTTGTACAACATTTGAGGGTCCATCATAGCCCACCTATCCGCCACCCACCCCAACCACCACTTTAGACCCCATCGATAGAGGCTGTCACAATAGAGGTTGTCTCAAAGTAGGTTGTACAACCTAATGTTCCATCTTCCAGTGAATCTCCATCGTTGCCTAAGATATTCATGGTGAAATAATGCATTGATGATATTTTTTTTATGCATATTTGTTTAATTTTCTTGACTTGTTCCTTGTAACTAATGCAGGGTTGCATTACAGAGAGATTAGGTTCATGGAGGAGGGTAACACCCTCACGATTGACATTTTCATATGCGGTGAGTTGTCTTAGGTTAAATTAAAAAGTATCAATTTGTATATATATTAATTCATTGATGAAAAAAACTTATAACATTGTTTATTCTTTGTGCAGTCTCCAGAGCATCGAAGCATGCCCAAGCCTAGAACCACTCAAGGTGCATCCTCGAGCAAGAGAAGAAATATAGATTTCCAGGATGTTGTTGAGGGTGGCGAGGGTGACAATGGTCAATGATTGACCAACTATTTCCATTTTGTAGCTATGCCATGATATAGATGTCTTTTATGTCAAGGCACTTGATGGCATTTTGTATACTGGGCAAAAATTGTCATTTTGTAAAAAATGTACAATTTAGACGATGTTGAGTATATATATATGTGTGTGTGTGTGTGTGTGTGTGTGTGAATTTCATGGCATGTTTTTTATGATTCTCATTGTTTCTACATTTGATGTTGATGAATATATGAATTTCAAATTGTTTTAATTTGAAAGTTTATGAATTTTATGTGTATTAATCCCTTGATTTGTTTCTAAAGTGATTATAAATACTTTCATTATGCATTAGGGAATAACTTATGGTGGAAAATATTTCTAAGTGCTAAATCCATAATAAATTAATGGTTCTCAAGTAGCATTGCTTGCTAATCAACCATGTATCTCTATATCATGGATGGATCATTCTTTCTAATTTATTTTCATGAATGTTGTGGATATCCATATTCTAAATGGCAACCAAAAATATGGAATACCTCTTGAATTATATCCATCTAAATCCAATGAAAATCAACACTCAAATAACGTTCACTTGAAAATATTGTGACCTTAAAAATGGCATATTACAATAATTTATTATAGAAATCATTTTTCTCATTTATCTTCTACATAATTGTAAATCACTTAACAATTTCAGCTCAATGTTATTTTTTTAGGGCACCCACATTATTCCCCTCTTTCTATGCATGACATATATAAAATCATTTGATGTATGTGTAACCCTTCATAAATTCCAAAAAGACTAGTCAAGGACTCATTATTGCACATGTTTGTTTAGATTGTGTATTGGGTATATGTAAAAAAAATTAAACTCATCAATTATTAATAACGTTTATTTAGTCTTCCATGATATACTCTAAACTTATTGATTTTTGTTGGTGCAAATATTTGCATAATATACTACCAAACATAAATTATCAACCGGGATTCGTAATCAGTAGAGTTGATGCACTATATGCGCCAATAACAGATAGGTTCCTATGTCTGTTTATTATAGATTAGATAAGAAAACCATTTAGAAACCAACACACTCTTAAAAATGACAATCTTCACACAATTCGAAAGATGGAAAGAAAAACTCATAAACAAGAAAAATATTTTTCTCAGGTGATGGACATGTTCATTGATGGCTCATGAAAAGAAAAGATTAACTTTGATTCTATCTCCTGGAGCAAATAAACTAACGAGTGGAATGATCCATTAAATCTCATGTATGGTGAAATATGGAGATCCAACCGTTCCTGCATTACCACACTTTGAAACACATTCGAATAGTGAAATCAAACAAAATAACATGAAATCAAAATAACAAATACATGAAATGAAAATCTACTCTAACAATTTACAATAGGCTTACCAAGCTGGATCGGTGGCCCTTGTCGATGCCAACATGGAAGCTTTATATCCACATATGATAACTTTGAAGAGAGACAAAATCACTGATTCAAACTTGCATTAATCTTCAACAGGTAGGTTTACAAAAGGAGTCTCTTCATGAATCCAATCTACATCATAACAAATCTCCTCAAGAACCTATCTCATAACAATTCCCTTAATCTACATAATAATAATTCTTCTCCTCAATCTACATAATAATGATTCTCATCCTCTCTACATAATATTGATTCTCCCTCCCTCATGAAGAGAAGGCACTCTCTTTTATACATGAGATCTTTGAAAAGGAGATAAACATCTCATAATTACAGATCCACTTTTCTCTCAACCCATTTCCCTTTATTACAAAATACAATCCCTTCAAATCCTCACACATATCTCTCATATATCTTGGATAAGATATGAAAACTAAATCTCCATGATATTCTCCTTGGATTAGTATTGAATTATCTCCTCAAATATTTAAATGGTGGAGGAAGTATTCAAGAAGTCTTTTGAATTAATCCTTCACATATTCCTACACATGATAAATCTCACACATTTTTGAGATATATGAAAACATGTCAATTTTCTAATATTTAATCACAAATTCCCTTTTAATACTAAAACAAATGATTTGGAAAATAATAAGGTTAAACCCATATTTAATTATGAAAATGGTATCATGAAAGGTTAATGGGGCGATGAAATGTGAAGACTAATGAAGGGAAAGGTAGATGGAAATACGACATTTCTGAGTCCCAACAATTTTGATCAATAGAGCGAGAGAGTTCACATGGAAACTACATCTTGGAATGGGTATCATTTTCTTCCTACAAATAAAGGTTTTGAGGTCACATTTCATGACACACTATAGAAAGTAATTTTATGCTACCAAAATTCCTCCAGGGAGACTTGAAACTATTATTATTTTCCCTTCACCATATATGAGAGTTTATTTCACATTCCTACCAAACGTTTGGGTTAGAGAACACAAGGAGACAAAGGAACCTCGCAAACCCAATCCCAGAAACTTGTTGATTTCATGCCATTGTCATGCCACTCCATTATAATGCCATTTTCATTCCTTTCCAAGTCATTCCCTTCCATTCCATTTCCATTTCCATGACATTGTCAAACCTTTCCATAGCATTCCATTTCCATGCCATTTCCATGCCTTTCCAATCCATGCCATGCCATGCCATTTCCATGCATTTCCATATCATGCCATTGTCATGCCAATGTTATGCCTTGCCAAGACATGACATGGCATGCCATTCCATTGCCATGCCTTTCCAAGACATGCCATTGTCATGTACCTTTCCATGCCTTGTCATGTAATTTCCCATTTTAACCTATGTAATAATAAATATAACTTTCCATTGTCATGCCATAACATTTCCATGCCTCTCCAAGACAATAAATGATATTAAATAAGTTACAACAGGGTAAATATAACAACCCTTAACACAAGTAATAATTAAATGAAAGGGGGCAGAAAATGCAAGCCTAAACTAGGGTTTAGATAACAAATGCTTGTTCAAATGCTAGATGACACATAACAACCCTAGAATATTCAAAACATCAAGCAATGGTATGGTTTGGTATGGTATGTGTTATCACTGAGAGTCACCCTCAGATTGCAAGAGGATAAGCCCAATACCCATCAAAAAGTTTGTGGAGGTAGGTTTATGAGTGGATGTCAAATGGACAAAGCTCAGTGCAAGAATGTTTTAACATAGAAACTGGACAAGCAATACATAGGGAAATGAGGTCGTCATTAACTTCAGTCAGTGGTTTAATGTTAAAATTGAGAAGGGGAAAGACTTAGTGAGAAAGGTGGAAAAGTATGCCATGAGCATCCGACCTTCAAGCATCTTGGTGAAGAAAAACTCAGGCACAAGAGCAGTCTTGAACTCATGTTTAAGATAGAGAAATATATCACAACAATATTATAATCAAAACTCCATTATAATACAACTATAATAACTTGTCTGGATCATCCATGCATGGGCATTTCAGCATAAGAGGAAACAAGACAGTGAAAGATAATATTGAAACAGGTCACAACATCATTATAATCAAACCTCCATTACAATAGAAATAAAACAACTCGTCTGGATCATCCATGCATGAGTGTTTTAACACAACAATAAACAATATGATGAAAGAAGTTGAATTGTATTACTAAGAAAGTCTCAAGTCTCATACATAACCAAAGAACAACTTTGGTATCAAATTATTCCAAAATAGGGAGCTCTTCTCAACCATTCAATGATCATAACAAAATATTGAACTGATCTATTTATACTCAGATCAATGAACAACTGCTAGGAACATGAGCTGGAAAAAATGTCCAAGGCTTTTTGTCTGTGCATCCTTCAATCAGACTATGCATGTTTCCTCCTCTCAGACACAAGATCACATCAATATAGTCCTATGATAAGGAACCATCCATCATGGTACCTCAGGTTGACAGTTTTGTTTCCTCGGCCGGAGCTTCCATGCCTTCTATTTATGGAGTGAAACGAGGTTTCAACTACCAATCCTTATTCATTAACTGATTTCTCCTCGGGGCCAGGACAAGGCTTGACAACTAGAGGGTAGCCAAGTGCTGATGTTGGATTTGTTGCTAGAGAAGAACGTGATTTCGGGGCCGTCGAAAGTGGTTTGGACCCACACTGCTTTTGGGCCCGAACTGCACCACCTTCCGCCATGTATTTCTCCCACGATACCGTGGTTTGAATTTCATCACACCTTTGGATTTTAATGTCGGTGCAGCTTGTGGCGCCGAAATGATTGGTGTTCATTGATCTGGTTGCGATCTGTGATATGGGAAACCCTGCTATTTTAACGCCCCTACTAAAATTTATCTGTCTGCCAACTCTAGAACCCTTTTAGATCGTGCTTAGAGACAGATGAAATTTTGGCACTTGGGAGATTTGAATGTTGAGCACGAATACCTCCCGGAGGATGATCTCCCGAATCTGACGTGGAAGCCTCTCATTAATTTTGGGACTTCAGACCTTCCGGTGATAATACTACAAATATCAATGGTTCTTGATGATTTGATATCAACGGTCCACAATTACTTCGGGAGTTTAGGCTTCAGGCATTTTCAATGCATATCTCTTACAACCTTCCAGAGTGACATATCTCCAAAGTGATAGATCTTCCTCCATGTGTCCTCTTGTTTTGGATGACCGATATTCACTTCGGGAGTTCGGGCTTCGAAATTTTTCTCCTGTTTGCTCGTGCAATCCTCCGAAGTGTTGTATCTATGAAGTGTTAAATCTTCCTGCACGTGTCCTCTTGTTTTGGATGATCGAGATTCGCTTCAAGAGTTTAGGATTTACGAAGTCCTTTACTCACTTATCTTCTACTTTCTTTCTTCTGGAGTGCGATATCGCCAAACACGTGTCCCTTTTTTGAAGATCAATGACGACGGGCGATTGTGGGATCACCACTTGCAAAAACATTAATTTTATTTCTGATCCTCTCAATGCCTCCCCCCGTCGATCTCTCTCCAATGAGATCGGGTGGTCATGACTTATTCTTTTCTTGACCTAATGACTGATCTGAAATGTACATAGGATCTCCGTTGTTGAAATTCGAGCCTGCATGATTTTATTTTAGGATCGAAATAGATGACTCTAAATGATGCATTTCACTCACGGTTGTTCCATGTGAAAACAAAGGACTTGGATAGCCTGCAAAAACTACATACGACCCATGACAAATTCATGTGATAACATTGGCTCCATAGGGGATGGCATGCTTCCTGTGAGCTGTCAAGAACAAGAAAATTCAATGTCTTATCCTAGGGCTATGGGGTCACTTATTTAAATAACAACAAAAAGAAAAGTGATATTTACAATGAATGGAAATAAAATCATGTCTTAAGAAATTTTTTTTTTCAGAAAGTGCCCATTGACAGGGCCACCGAGAACTTCAGAATCCTCCAAGTTATACAATAGTGTTATTTGAAAATACCTCTGAAATATTGAATGGACCAATCCATAAGGCTTCAAACTTACCATGTTTTCCTTTGCCTTTCTTGGGTGCATCCCACTTGAGAACTAGATCTCCCAGCTGGAAATAATATTTTCTTACCTTTTTGTCAAAAACTTGTTTGATCTTTTGTTGATGGTCTTGTTCTTTTCCAAGTAGCTTCTCTCTAGTCTTTTGTACTTCTACCAACTGTTGTATCCTCCTGATCATATCATGAAGTTCTCCTGGGTAGTATTGGAGTAATTTTTCCACAGGCAAGGCAAGTTGAGTAGGAAAGATATCCTCAACCCCATACAAAAGATGACAATGAGAAACACCAAGTGACCTCTTTGTTGTAACTCTATCAGCTCATAAGGAAAATTTTAGATTTGAGTTCCATGATTTCTTATTATATTCTAACAATTTCTTGATGATATTTATGAGGCTCTTGTTAGAGGACTCCGCCAAACCATTTCCATAGGGGTAGTAAGGAGTAGAATGGACTAATGTGATACCATACCGTTCATAGAAATTGATCAATGGTTCATCTTTGAAGGAGGAAGAATTGTTAGCAACAATCCTTCTTGGACAACTAAATATGGACATGATATCTTCAAGAAAGATAAATATTACCTTATGGGAGGAACTCCTCGTAGGAATGGCTTCTATCCAATTGGTGAAATAATCAATGGCAATTAGAATCCACCTGTGCTGACCACTTGAGGTTGGGTGGATTTCCCCAATGAAGTCAAGACCCCACTATTGAAAAGGTCCAGAAACCACCACAGGTTTCAAAGGAAAATATTTGAGTTGTTTCTTTCCAGAAAACATTTGGCATTTGAAACAAGATCTAATATTTGCACAAACATCAGTAAAAAGGTTAGGCAAAAAATACCCATCTTTGAGGATCTTATAAGTTGTGGTCCTCCAAAAATGATGGCCTCCACATAAGCTATCATGGAAATCAGTTATGGCCCTTTGGGCCTCCTATGGATCTAGACACTTTAAAAGAACTCTTAGAGGATCTTTCCAATACAAAAATTGATCAATGAGACAATATTTGATTTCTTTGAGTTTCAAAGCTCTCACCTTGTTCTTGTCCAAGCTATCAGGAGGTCGTAACTTCTGGAGAAAATGTATGATGTCTTTATACCAAGTGTATTCTGCCAAAATGGGGCTGACATGAGAGCCTTTATAAGCAATCTCAACTTGCTGATTTTTTGAGTTTATGTTCATAAAATTAACCCCTAAGGATTTTCAATTTGATTTAGCCAGAAACCTGGATAAACCTTGGCCTTTCACCAATTTAGTGGGCTTCATTTCAAGTTCAAATTCCAGAATTTTATCAATCCATTTGCTTCTCTTCCCATCTATGTCAGGCTTGATCAATATCTCTTTCATTGAGGCTGAAGGGAAATATGCAACAATATTTGAATGTAGAACATATACTATGGAAGCCTTGAGGGATTTTACCAAAGCATAAGCCTACTTTTCCATGATATCATATTTCATTTTTTCATCCCTCAATGCTCTGCTGAAAAAGGAAATAGGATGCTCTAACCCCTCTGTATTTTTCTGCAGAAAAACAACAGCCAATGTGTCAAATGAGGCAAAGGAAAATATCATAAATTCCTTGGAATAGTGAGGGATTATGAGCATAGGTTCTTCAGTTAAATCCTTTTTGATCTGATCAAAATTTCTTGAGCCTCAGAAGTCCAATTCACCTCATTTCCCTTTCTGAGCATGGTTGTAATGTACTTCACTAATTCAACAAAGTTAGAGACAAACCTTCTTATAAAATTGATTTTACCCAAGAAATACTGAACCTATTTCTTAGATCTACGAAAAGATAAGGTCTAGATGGCCTCTACTCTACTCAGATCAATTCTTACCCCTTCAGCTGACACAATGTGCCCCAATAATTTACCTTCCTTCATAGAAAACAAATATTTCTTAGGATTGAGAGAGAGACCAAACCTTATGCATTTCAGGAAGACCTTATTCAAATGATGATTATGTTGTTTGTTAGATTTTGAGAATGTTATCGCTCTATAAATTCCCAGAGGTTGTCAGGGTAGAAAGAAATTTACCAGAGGTAATTTTATCCGACCACTTCGAAACTGGAATATATCCCTACCAACTTTAGAGAGGGATCTCTCTGTATGATTTAGATATGTTTTAACTTTGAGATATTAGGTTAGTTAAGTAAAGTAAGATTGAATGGTTTGTTTTTGTTTTTGTAAAATTGGTTGAAAAAGTATTTACGCATCCATTGGGCTATGGGGTCTGTATTATAAAGATAGATATTTAAACAGGGACAAAAATAATCTTTACACAGGGCAAGATGATGCATTCACTGGATTCTTTAGCAGTAAAGTGATGGATAGCAAAAAAGATGAGAATATCAATTAAAGTAAAGAAGCATTTAAGAATTTCTTCACTGTAATATCAAAAGATAAACATTAATATATTTCAAAGTCGGAAACATGGTATACAAAGATAAATCCTGCAACACGTGCTACTTTTAAAAGATTAGATTAGAAAACAATATGACGACTGAGCGAGAAAAACATTTAACACGGGAAAGTAAACATCACCAATGAACAACATGTGAGAATCCTGTGAAAGTCCCTTTGTATTACTGGAAGATCTCTTGATAAACAATTATAGTCTTTATGGCTTACAGGGCGTAAAGATCAACCCTTCATACTTCAAAGTTTGAAGTATTTATAATCAAAAATTACATACGATCCTGTCATTAAAGATCAGGACGTGGAAGATTCTAAATTTAGCTAACTAACTCAACAAGATACAAAAAGTTAGGAACTGTTGATGATGTGCTGCAATCTTCATGCTAATTTATGGGGAAAACTGTTGGTGAGTCATCTGCACAACTTTGTCTGACCGGATTTGCTGACAAGGCTTGGACACCTCATTTCCTACTCGATCAGATTGCATAGCTCTTCCCACCGAAGATGACTGGGAATGATGACTTTGAGTAGTCTTCGGTATATTTCATCCATCTCTGTATACTTGGAAAAATTTGACTTGACGATGAAAATATATCGGATCTCGTGTTGTATGTTGATGTCTGGCTGAGACGTTTCTAAGAACGCCTTGCCCGTTATGTTGCCCTGTATTCCCAAAAATTTCAAACTATCTTTGGCCACTGTGGCCAGCTTCTGTTTATAATCAGGAAGGGTCATTAACTTGTCATTTAATACCATTAAACTAGGGATACCTTTCTTTTGCAGAGCTTCGATTTTACCGAAAAAATTTTGCACTCCTATGTCCATAGTCTGAACCTTCTCCTCCAACTGTAGCATTAGTCCTCTTTTGCTCATAACCCTCTTGACCTCGAAGATGGTTTCCGTTCTATATTCAACCTTCAAATCCTCTAACTCCTCCCTATTTTTTGAATTTAGGAACTTAAGGATCTCAGTGGCTTCTGTGGGCATCTCTCCTAGTTCTCCTCTTATTTTCTTAATAGCCTACTTACTCCTTTGTACTAGTTCGATTTGCTTGAACATGATTTGCACCATGGGCCATATTTCATTTATGGATTTGGAGATATCCATCCAGATATTTTCTTTGGCCTCAGCAAGTGTTTTTCCTGCCACTGTTTGCTTTTGAAGTTGCTGCAATTCCTGTTTGAGCTTGTTTGATGTTTGTTTCTCCATGGAGTAACTAGTTTGGTAAGAAGACTTGAGTTCCTGAAGGTTCTCAACCTCGTTTTTAAGTCTGTTAATTTCTGTCTCTTGCAAGTTCATATCTTCCATGGATTTTTCTAGTTCTACTATCTTTTCCAGAGTTGTCAGTGGAGTCGCTGAGGGAATTTCTGCTACAGATGTTGTGCCTACTCCTGTGAGTGTAACTGCGCTCAATGGAATGACTTCCATAGCCATTGATTGTTCTTTCTCCTTCACTAACCTTTCCAGTTCTGTTTCGATCTCTTTAATTTGTGCATTCTACTCCATGATCAACTTGAGCATCTCATCCTTTTCACCTTCTGTCTCTGCTATTTCCTTTGCCTGTGCATCTTTCGTTGGTGGCAGTTTCAGCTATTTCCTCAGAGATGTTATATCTTCATTTTTCTTTTTAAGCATCTCCTCGACTTATTTCACATTCGAGGGGTCATACCCGATCTTGAGGACCAATTTTTCCAATGTCTTAGTTCTATTATCCTTTGAAAAGGATGATATCTTCTCTAACTTCAGTTGTGTCTGAACATTGCTCAGAGAGACCTATAATTTAGCAGTCGTAGTAGAAGCATGTGCCAAAGTGGATAAAACCATTTCTCCAGTTTTCCTATGCAGATCCATTTGATCAGTAGGGTGCACATCTCTGGTATGAAACTCGAACATTGCCCTTTTGTAATCGATGATTACCTTCGGGTCGGGCACCTGTGCCTGCAGAAAATCCATGTGCATTCTACCCTTCTCTGTGTTGAATGCAGACAATAGTCTGTGCTGCGTCGTTGATGTCTATTTACAAAACTGAGCATACGTACTACTGGTCAGTGTCAAATTCCTTTTCTTGATCAGATCATACTTCTCAAAAATACTCAACTTCGGTCCTCCTTTACTTGGTTGGTCAATTAGTGAGGTATCTGTCGGCTTCTTGGACGAAATTGTAGACACAATCTGCTTGCTTCTTGTGATAGGAAATGACTGATCACCTTCAATAGCAGTAGTGGATTGGGTTTCCTTTTTGCCAGCCATGTCAATTGTATGACTGTATTTTATCCTTTTGATGTGCAATTGGAAATGTTCAGCTGAGACTTCGGTGACGGAAGGTGAAGTATCCTTCATGGGTCTTTTCTCCTTGGGAGCCCGTGGTGTAGTTGTCTGTGAGATAGTGACCGAAATGTCTTGTTGTTCTATCTCTACCAGAGTGTTCATCTACAATTCTGTTTGATTTGAAAACTTTTCTATCTCAGGCTTGGGTGTATGAACATATGGAACATTTTTATTCTTAACCCTCATCTCCAAAATTATCCCACACGAATCATAGTTCCATAGGAAACTAACATGGAACTCCATTTCTTTCAAAAGTCTGTCTGCTTCCTCCCCGGTGCCTCGGCTATTACATATGAAATACCCTATTTGCCCTTTAATTATAAGCTTTTGTTTCTTCTTCAGAGATACAAAATGTATGTCGTCTGAGTTAATCATTTGCCTTATGTACTCCAGGGAAAATATCCTCATGGGAAGATACTTGGGCATTTTGTATGGAGCTAGCTCGCATCCATATACTCTGATCTCAGTGTGGTTTTGGTAAAGGTACCAATATCCAATTTTTGCAAGGTTCAAAAGATGCAAGATCCTATAAATCTCCTCATTAATTCTTGGTTCTGGTTTGCCACTGAGCATGCTCACCACTGGGTGGTAAAACTGCTCGATAAACTGTTTGAAACTAAACTCTGTGGAATTTCGTCTGAGCAGGGAAGTCCAAGATGTTACCGCTTGCGGATTCCTGTCCTTGTCCATTTTCTTCATTGAGAAAGAGAACCTGTCCACTTGAAAGAAAGTGAACATGTAAGCCAGTATGGAGGAATACTAGAACATGCCCTCTGTGGAAAAATTTGAAAGATGCTCGTGAATATTGCTCACCAGGAAAGTGTTGTAGTCAAACTGAGTGGTGGGCCTTTCCTCTGTAGAGAAAATGGACAGAAAACCCAATATGGGTTCATCCACCCATTGGTCTGAAAAATAACCAAACAGAGAATAGAGTGATGAAATGACTTGGTTTCCCTTCTCTAAGAACAAGGAGGAAGGATACGGGGGATTTGTCTTGGGGAGCTGAGCATCTTGTGGGAGGAAAAGCTCAAAAATCTGGGCTCTCTGAGGGAAAGATAGTTTCTGGTACAACTCTATTATGACTTCAAGATTAAAAGGAGAGGCGGATTAATTTCTAGGTATCTGCATCATCTGATCAATGGCTTTTGGTGTGATGAAGAACATAGTTTCTCCCGATGATGAGACTATGGTTCTCTTGTTTAGGGAGGTAATGAGCCTGTCATTTGAGGGAAAATTCATGGAAATGGTGGATCTAAGGGAAAATATATAGAGGAAGGTTGGACTCTCAAAGACCAATTTCATCGCTCTGATCTAAGAAGGTGTCTTTGAGCCAGTACTGCAAATCCATGAAATCAAATTCGCACCTTGTATCTGCAATTAGATGATCTTTTTCAGCCAATGGGATCCTGTAGAGGTCAACAGGAGGTGGGAGGAAAGGATTTTCCTCGGATTCTACTTTCTTGGACTTTGGCACCATCACTGTGGAAAATACTTGCAATTCAAACAAAAAACGTTAGCGGGAATGGCGGTGGTTTTTGGGATGTTGACTGAATCTGGAAGAGGACAAGGATAAACTTCCTGGTGCGAGGATAATATAAGAAATGGGAAAATGATGGAGGTGAGTCATTTTTTAGCTAACGGATACCTGTTGGTGGTGGGAGACAGATCAACAGGATAACGGATAAGTTAGCCTATAATAAATAACTAATGGGTCCTTTGGAGCGTGAGATGGCAGGTAGAAACGAGTGACGAGTATGACCGGGTGATGTGAAGGGTGTTGATTGGGGACCAACCATGGTTAAAGGACCTGTGACGGGTGAAAAAGGGGAATGAACTCACGGAGTTATGGGATGTGATCATTAGGAGAAGATAGAAAAAAAATGATGTCACAGGGTGGCGGGGGTATATCAGGAAAATGGTAAGTGGTAAGTGGAAAAGTGGTTTGCGGTAAATGGTGGGAGTTTGAAGCAATAGGTTCTGTTGGCAACGAAAGTCACTCCTTGATTGCAGTAGGAGGAGAGCCTAATGCCCATCAGTTTATGTCATGGTTTGTGTATGGAAGAGGTGATCGAATGGAGGTAAACTCGAACGATATTGTTTCGACTCTGAAACTAGTCCCGGTATGCATGGGTAGGTGAAGTCTTGGACATACTTCAGACAGTGAGTTGTAGTAAGGGTGAGTAGGGGGGAAGACTTGTATCAGAGAGATGAAAAGGTCTGTTGTCAACATCAGGTTTCTAGTAGACTGTAGGAGAATGCATTTGAACACGAGATCATCTTACATTCAAACGCAGAAAACCAGGGAATACAATAGTGTCACAATAAAACATTTATCATAACGCAACTGCAATAATTCATGTGAATCAGTCAATCATGAACTCCCTCGGTATGAGATGAATTCTAGATGAAATAGGGAAATTGTCTTTCATAAAACCGGAAATCTTACATACAGATGCATAACCAGAAAACTAGAGCGTCTGTTAAAACATTACAATCGGGAGCCTTTCTCAACCATCGATAGATTACAAAATACAAAGACTGAGTCTATATACTCATCAAAATTCGCCTATTAGAGGCATGTTCAGCCATCCAAGGCGTGGTGTCCCTTCAGCCGGATTCAGACAGATAACTTTCGTCAGACGTTGCCTTAATTGCGCATGGCTCCTGCAGGGGAGATAGTTACAACATTAAAGACCAACATGGCATGCACAGACTTTCTCTAGTCAAATGAGGACCAACCATGACCCTTTGGAGAAAATCAGTGTATAGGACCGTCTTGGGTAGACTGTCTTCCAGAACCCCCATACCTTGCATTCAATAAGTGAGTTGAGGTTTCAACTACCTCTGTTCAGCTTCATTTAATTCTTTAGCGAGGACCAGGATCGAAGTCGGGCTGAACTAGTCTTGGAGGACATGGTATTCCCTTCTATGGAAAAACCCGACGCTTTGGAACCTTTGCAAAAATCTCTTCCTTTCTCAAGTGACCGCGGGCTATGGCCCTGCGCTTACTCCCAAAGGTGCTTTCGGCGCTATCGGGGTTCAGGGTTTCGAGATGTGGAACAACATGAAACTCTCACCCCTCGAACTTCCGAATGCCGAAACGCCGACGTGACTAGGTCTCGTGCCACGCGTCCTCTGGATGGACGGCTTCTATTCTCCCCTGCACACTATGGGCATGATCTATCGTGTTAACTTCGGTGCAACTTCCTTATCCGCGATTTCCCGCCAACTGTTGATCTGCTCATATGGATGGATCCGGACCATTGACACTATAATCCTGCTCGATCGCTTGATTTTATGTCCGAAAAGGACTTTTTCTGTGCGTTGCGCTTGGGTGCTCCTCATGCAACCTGCAGACCTGGATATCTCGATGCCGAAGACAAGAATTGTCGCTAACATATAGGATCCATGGGGGATAGAGTTGTCCCTGTGATGCTCTAAGAACTCATTCTGCATTTTCAGTGCCTTGCTATTGGGCTATGGAGTCATTTACTAAGCCGAAAATATACAAACAGAAAATGAACAAAGAACTAACGAACAATATTTACAAACAAAGGAGTCGTCTAAGGCTCAAACAAAACATTTCTTCTGAAAATGCCCATTCACTGGGCTGTTGAAAACCTCTTCACCCTCCAGATCGTGCAACTGGTACGTGTTGTTTGAGAAGACCTCAGAGATTTTAAAGGGGCCAATCCAGAGGGCATCAAACTTTCTATGTTTTCCCTTATCCTGTCTGGGTGCATCCCACTTAAGTACCAAATCCCTGATCTCAAATTCCTTCTTCCTGACCTTCTTGTCAAAAGATTGTTTGACCCTTTGCTGATGACTATGAGTGGTGTCCCTCACCTGTTCCCTGATGTGCTGTACTTCTACTATATAATGAATCCTTTTGATCATATGATCCGGCTCTCCCTCATAATCTTGAAAGAACTTCACCACAGGTAAGGCAAGTTGAGTGGGAAAAACCACCTCTGCTCCGTAAACCAGCTGAAAAGGCGAGGTGCCCAGGGATTTCTTCGTTGTCACTCGATCAGCCCATAAAGAAAATTTCAACTTCGACTCCCAGGCCCTTTTGTTGTCCTCCAATAGTCTTTTGATGATCCTTATTAGGCCCTTGTTGGAGGATTTGGCTAAACCATTGCCCTGGGGATAGTAGGGGGTGGAGTGAATTAGCAAGATTTGGAACTGCTCACAGAACTTAATGAGAGGCTCAGATTTGAAAGAAGAAGCATTATCAATTACGATCCTACTGGGACAGCCAAATATGGCTATAATATCCTCCAGGAAGATGATAATTACTTTGTGGGATGTACTTCTGGTAGGGACAACTTCTATCCATTTGGTGAAATAATCTGTTGCAGTCAGGATCCATCTATGTTGGCCACTTGAGGGAGGATGAATCTCCCCGATAAAGTCTAGCCCCCACTGTTGAAAAGGTGCTGAAGCTATCACAGGCTTCAGTGGTAGTGGCCCAAGCTGTTGTTTCCCTGAGAACTTTTGGCATTTGATGCAGGCCTTGATTTCTCTGCTGACATCAACGAATAAAGTGGGCCAGTAATACCCAGCCCTGAGGATTTTGTGAGTTGTGGTCTTCCAGAAATGATGCCCCCCACAAAGGCCTCTATGGAAATCAAACATGACCTTCTGGGATTCTAGTGGGTTCATACATATTAGCAGCACTCCTAGGGGGTCTCTCCAGTATAAGACTTGCCCAATGAGGCAATATCTGACTTCCTTGAGCTTTAAATCTCTTGCCTTACTTTTACACATTCCATCCGGGGGCTTCAACTCCCACAGAAATTACAAAATGTCATGATACTAGGCACACTCTGCCAGCAATACGCCTTCCTGAGAGCGTTGACTGGGAAACTCAACTTGCTGAATTCGTGAGCGGGTATTGATGAAACTAACGCCCAGGGCTTCGTAATTGGATTCAGCTAGTAGCTTGGCTAAACCTTGCCCCTTAACCAACTTGGTGGGATTTATCTCCAAATCAAATTCCAGGATTCTAGCGATCCATCTGCCTCTTCTCCCATCTATATCAGGCTGTATAAGGATGTCCTTCACAGAAGTCGAAGAAACGTATGCGGTTACCCTTGAGTGCATGACATAGACTCTGAAAGCTTTGAGATATTTCACTAAGGCATAGGCCTGTTTCTCCATGATTTCATACCTGATCTCTACATCTCTTAATGCCCTACTGAAGAAGGCAATGGGGTTATCTCTCCCTTCCTTATTTTTCTGCAACAAGACCACTGCTACTGTATCAAAAGAAGCAAAAGAGAAAATTAGGAACTCTTTGGAATAGTCAGGACTGATCAGCACAGGTGCCTCTGTAAATGCCCTTTTTATTTGGATAAAAGATTCCCTGGGTTTAGTAGTCCATTTTACTTCATTTCCTTTCCTGAGCATGGCTGTGATATGTTTCACCAACTCAACAAAATTTGAGACGAATCTCCTCAAGAAATTGATATTTCCCAGAAAGGCCTGAACTTCCTTCTTGGATCTAGGAAGTGACAGGGTTTGAATCGTATCTACCCTGCTAGTATCAATTCTCACTCCCTCTGCTGATACTATATGGCCTAATAAATTCCCCTCCTTCATAACAAACAAATATTTATTGGGGTTTAGGGATAGGACAAACCTCCGACACTTCATGAAAAATTTCCTCAAGTGGCAGCGGTTCTCCTTGTCTGACCTAGAGAAGACTGTGATGTCATCTAGATAGATTACCACAAACTGGTCCTTCTCCCCGATGAAGGCTATATCCATAGCTCGCTGGAACGTTACTCCCGCATTCATCAATCCAAAAGGAATTTTGGCATACATGAATGTACCCCAAGGAGTGGTGAAGGATGTTTTTTCTCTGTCCTCGGGCATGACTGATATCTCATTATAACCAGAAAAACCATCAATCATGGATATCCTAGAGGCACCCGTTACCCTTTTCAATATGTGTTCCATGTTGGGCAGGGGATAATTGTCTTTCCTTGAGCTCCTATTCAGGTTCCTGAAATCAACACAGAGTCTGATTTATCCACTTTTCTTCCTTACTGGGACCAAATTGGCCACCCATTCGGAATATCTCAAGGGGACAATAATTTGGGCATCTAACAATTTCTTCACTTCTTTCTCCATGATAGGTAGCAACATGGGATTTATCTGTCTCAGCTTCTGTCTAAACGGTTTAGCCTCTTCCTTTAGTGGGATCTTATGCTCAATGACAGATGTGTCATAAGTCTTGAGGTCTTCGTATGTCCATGCAAACACATCAGAAAACTCTTTTAGCAACTCAGTGTATTCGGCCTTCTGTTCTCTGGTCAAACTTCTTGATAATTTGACAAACCTAGGCTCCTCCTGTGTGCCATTGTTGCATTCGGTTGTATCATCATCTTCATTTGAAACCTTACCCTTTACGGCCACATCATTCCCATCGAACAGTCTTTCCAAGGGGACCAGTCCTCTCAGAATGTGATTGCTGGGCAGCTGAATAATCTGGTGATTCGCAATTTTATTTAAAAACACCTCAGGGCAAGGGTTACCTTATGGGTCGGGATCCTGATCAATGTGCAACACAAAAAATTCATCAACAGATTGGAGAAATTTTTCGATTTCTAGGTCATCTTCAAATACCTTCCAATGCTTGACGTTGTCCGATACAGAGGGCCTATATCTTATTTCAACGTCATATTTTACCCTAGGCGGCAGAGGAATTTTGAGCAAACTAGCTGAGACAGCTAAAGAATCGGCTGAAGCATTCTCCCCCCTCGGAATGAAAGAAATGTTAAAGGCAAAGAAGAAATTGTCAATCAGGTCCCATACCTCATTTCTGTAATTCCTGAGCTTGGGATTATTAGCATGATAAGCGTTTTTGACTTGTTGGATAATCAACTCAGCATCTCCAAATATTGTTATTTCTTTAATTCCCATTTCCTTTGCGACCCTCATACCCAGAACAAGAGCTTCATACTCTGCCACATTGTTGGTGATTTCGAATTCCAGCTTGTATGCCAGGGATATGGCCTCTTGACAAGGTGATATGAAAACTACCCCAGCACCAACACCTTCGCTAGAAGAAGCTCCGTAAAAAAACATCTTCCACGCGGAAGGGGTTGGAGGGGGAATTGGATAATCAAGACTGGGCTACTTTTTGACTTGGGAAGGGTCTTTGGGAACATCAGTGAGCTGCAATAAACTAGACCCCAGGTCGGTGTCAAGTGCAAAGATGGGGTGATTGGTGGGATTTGCTTCATCACTAACAATGTAGGCCAACTGAGCTTCTCTATATAACCTCCTTTGTTCCCCTCCAAACACTGGAATGGTGGCATACGTGAGATCCATCTGAAATGTTCCCCCAAGCGTTTTAATCCAAGATCTCGACAACAACATGCCAAATTTGGGGGGAATGTTAGCTACCACAATATCCATGACCACACTCTTCATGGGCAGCTGAAACAAAGAAACCACCAGGTCTTTGATGACTCCTAGACACTGCACTCTTCTTGAATCGAAAGAGTACAAATCATGATAATTTTTTGTCACCTCCAGTCCCAATTCTTCCATTACTATTTTGGGCATAAGGTTATGGGAAGCCCCTGAATCCATGAGGCAATTATGCAACACTTTATCGTGTATGTTCAGGGATGTGTAGAAGGGAGGGGACGAATCATCTCTGTATTCTACCATGGGACCTAGGATGACAGCAGGTTTCTCATCTTGAAGGTTCACTGAGTCAGAGGGAGGCTGGAGGGACTTAGATTGCAGCAACTTGGAGAGGGATCTTTTGAAGTCCTCATTTTTAACCAGCTCTGAGAGGGGAACGGGAATTCTGATATTTTGAATTTCATGCTCAAAATTAAAGGAGGAAATTGTCTTAGGAGCTTCCCTTACTTCAGAGACAGGTTCTTTGACTGCCGACGAAGCATTCTGAGCTTTCTTTTCTTTAGTAGTGAT
Organism: Picea engelmannii; assembly: GCA_009831015.1. Lineage (NCBI taxonomy): Eukaryota > Viridiplantae > Streptophyta > Pinopsida > Pinales > Pinaceae > Picea > Picea engelmannii. The sequence continues at coordinate 2,182,243 of ML780306.1, forward strand.
TATTGCAGACTTAGTAGGCCTTTCTGCTATGAGGGGTTGGTATTGGTTGTCAAAGTCTCCTTCTTTCTTTCTTGACCTAAGATTGTATCTGTTAGCGGTGTGGCCGGCCTTTTCTCCTTTACCTAACTCATGAATTTGAATGCTCATTAGGGCTTCTTCATATGCATATTGAGTCAAATGGGGAAAATGAGGAGCTCCTTCGACACAGTGAATCTCGGGGTCAAACTCGTCTATCTCCTCCCCTCCCTCATGAGTAACCAGGTTATTTTGGAGAGGGGTTTGGATCCTTTGATCTTCCCTGTATTTCCCCTTTGTTTCCTTTGGGAAAGCCTATGGTCCATTGTTATAAGTTCTCCTGAAACCTATACCATCAGCATTATGGGGATTTTTGTACATGGGCTTCCCTTTTAACTCCCATCTTTCCATCCTAGCAGAAAGTGATTTTAGTACTCTAGTTGTCTCATCTGTCTGAAGGGGCAGGGGAGAGGGACTGGATGAGGAGGCTTCAAGCCTTTTCCTGGGCATGTTCTTATCAACAATGTTTCTGAGTCGGTCAACATCAAATATGTTAGATTCTACCTCCATGGCTGCATCCTGCATGTGGGCCAGAGTAGTGGCTCTTCTCTCCCTTAGTAATAGGCAGGAATTAGGATCAAAAGAACTAGCATAAGTGATATTTTTAGAGGCTTCAGAGGGTTTTATCTCAGCAGAGATTCTATTGTACATTTTATTAAATCTCTTAGAGAAGTCAGAGACAGACTCTCCTTCTTTTCTCCTCAAAGACCCAAACTCTGTCATGTAATACATGAAGTCTTTTTTATCTCCCCACTGTCTCAAAAAGGAGTTATCCAAAGCTTCGATACCATCAATAGATCCAGGGGGCAGGGCCTTAAACCATTTTCTAGCCTCTCCTTGGAGCCTATGGAAAACAATTCTCATCCATACATCATCTGCATGATAACAGTATCATCTGTGAAACTGTAAAAGGCGTCTAGGTGTTCTTCTGCAGTTATGTCCCCCTCGCCTGTAAACTTGGGCAACTACTTAAGGTATCCATCTGCTGGGAGGTCATTGAGAGGTTGAGGTAAGACAAGAGGAGCATACTTAGCAGCTATTATAACCTCAATTTTGGTCATGGGGGGATTTGCTCCTGCCATAGGGATATTAGGTGGAGGAGAACTCAGAGGAGAAGGAGTTTGCAAAGGGGATACTGGGAATGAGTCCTGAAGTGGAGTGGGAAACAAGAGGGGATTTAAGGAGAAGGCTAGCGAGCTCAAGTCAGCAGGTGCTCCTCTTTGCACATGAGTAGTAACGGTAACAAGAGGCGGATCAGTAAAGATAGGAGTGGGGAAACTTTCTGCAGTCCTGGGCCTACGCCAAGGTACATCTTCAGAGGAGAGAGGAGTGACAAGGATTTCTCCCTCCAGTCCTAGACCGGGAAGGGAAAACTCAGCAGGAACACTCCCAAAATTTAGGAAACAGGAAACCCCTGAAGGAGGTCCAATAAGAAACTGAGGAGGAGAGAATGGAGTTCTTACAGAAGGAGATGGCGGATTACCTAGTTCGGTGGTGGGAGCTTCTTCTTTGGAGGCATTTCCTTTTCTAAGAACCACCTCTGGATAAGTTTTAGGTGTAGCTAGAGGCAGTTGTGGATGAGACCGCGTGTGTTTGCCTCTGAAAGCCACAATTAATAGAGCAGGTTCTCCCCTGCGGAGTCATCACAATGGAGTTGCCAGGTGCACAGTAGCAATCTTTAAAGGCTCTGATACCCGATGCACCTTCGGAATCAGAGGTTCAATGTCGTTCAATCCCGGGGACAATTTTCAACTTCGTCCATGGCAACGGCGCCAGAAATGTTGGCGACGGAAGTCACTCCTTGATTGTAGCAGGAGCAGAGCCCAACACCCATCATTTTATGTCATGGTTGCTGTATGGAAGAGGTGATCGAATGGAAGTAAACTCGGACGATATTGTTTCGACTCTGAAACTAGTCTCGGCATGCATGGGTAGGTGAGGTCTTGGACATACTTCAAACAGTGAGTTGTAGTAAGGGTGAGTAGGGGGGGAAGACTTATATCAGAGAGATGCAAAGGTCTATTGTCAGCATCAGGTTTCTAGCAGACTGTAGGAGAATGGATTTGAACGCGAGATCATCTTACATTGAAATGCAGAAAACCAGGGAATACAATAGTGTCACAATAAAACCTTTATCATAACGCAACTGCAATAATTCATGTGAATTAGTCAATCATGAAATCCCTCGGTATGAGATGAAAACTAGATGAAACAGGGAAACTGTCTTTCATAAAACCAGAAATCTTACATACAAATGCATAATCAAAAAACTAGAGTGTCTGTTAAAACACTACAATCGGGAGCCTTGCTCAACCATCGATAGATTACAAAATACAAAGACTGAGTCTATATACTTAGCAAAATTCACCTATCAGAGGCATGTTCATTCATCCAAGGCGTGGTGTCCCTTCAGCCGAATTCGGATGGATAAATTTCATCAGACGCCGCCTTAACTGAGCATGGCTCCTGCAGGGGAGATAGTTGCAACATTAAAGGCCAACATGGCGTGCGCAGAATTTCTCTAGTCAGATGAGGACCAACCATGACCCTTTGGAGAAAATCAGTGTATAGGACCATCTCGGGTAGACTGTCTGTCGGAACCCCCATACCTTGCATTCAATAAGTGAGATGAAGTTTCAACTACCTCTGTTCAGCTTCATTTAATTCTTTAGTGAGGACCAGGATCGAATTTGGGCTGAACTGGTCTTGGAGGACGCGGTATTCCCTTCTGTGGAAAATCCTGACGCTTTGGCACCTTTGCAAAACTCTCTTCCTTTCTCAAGTGACCGTGGGCTGTGGCCCTACGCTTACTCCCAAAGGTTCTTTTGGCGCTATCGGGATTCGGGGTTTCGAGATGTGGAACAACATGAAACTCTCACCCCTCGAACTTCCGAATGCCGAAACACCGATGCGACTAGATCTCGTGCCACGCGTCCTCTGGATGGACGACTGCTATTCTCCCCTGCACACTATGGGCGCGATCTATAGTGTTAAATTCGGTGCAACGTCCTTATCCGCGATTTCCCGCCAACCATTGATCTGCTCATATGGATGGATCCGGACCATTGACACTATAATCCTTCCCGCTCGCTTGATTTTAAGTCCGAAAATGACTTTTTCTGTGTGCTACGCTTGGACGGTCCTCGTGCAACCTGCAGACCTAGATATCCCGATGCCAAAGACAAGAATTATCACTAACAGGTTCCTGCCATGTTAGAGGAGGGGGCCTGACAGAAAACCATTCCATTCTAGACCCCGCACCGTTAAAGGTATAATGGTCGGGGGGGTCTAAAATACATTGTCAACCGTCCATCGGTGCGCTTGCCACTGGACCGTAGATATGAGTGCGACCTTTAACCAACTTTCCGGACACCCCCCCCACCATTAAAGGAAAACCAGTTGGGGGGGTCTAGAATTTAATCTCAACAGTAGATTTGGGTGCCGAAGTTTCATCCATTCAGATGCATTCCTTTGTTATCCAAGATTCTTGACCCCCCCCCCACCGTTAAAGATAGAACGGTCGGGGGGGGTCTGAAAAGCTTATTGACTGTAGATCTGAGCACCATCGTCTCAGTCGTTCATCTGTGTACCTTCTTTAACTTGTCAATGCAAAATTGTATTTGTTCTGAAAACTTAGGACAGGTGCTTTAGACGGGTTTACCAGCTTTCCCCTGCTTTGTATCACCATGGGGGTTAGACATTCACCTTTCAAACATCAAAGGTATGTTTCAACATCGATCATCATGCATATTTAGTTGAAATAAAGGCCACTAAACTATGCTCTAACCTACTTACCTATGAAATTTAGCCCAGATTAAACTATTGGACTAAGAAATTACTCTATCCTAGGGTTATTTGACCAAGATTAGGCAGTTTGGTCAAATTTATTCACTAGCTAAACTAATCAGCTTGGCTAAGATTAAACAGTTTAGCCAAGTTTATTCTCTAATCCTATCAACATCAATTTAAAAGGACTTGGTCATGCTTAAACTATATGGACCAAGTCATTGTTATTGCATGGGGATTTATTCAATTTCTTTTATGCCCTCTTTTATTCTTTTTCTTTATTTTCTTTATTTTCTTTTCTTTTTTCTTTTTCTTTCATTTCTTTTTCTTTTTATTTTTCTTTCTCAAATCATTTACATAATGGAAAATTATTTGGTAGCCAAACACAGTGAAAAGATGACATTTCAATCACCAGTTGATCTTATAAATTATAGGGTTATAACAGAGAACATTGTAATGCCATCCAGATAGATGACTACAAATTTTTCTTTCTCCCCAATAAAGGCAATTTCCATGGCTCATTGGAAGGTTTCACCTGCATTCATCAATCCAAAGGGAATTTTATCATGCATGAATGTGTCCCAAGGAGTAGTGAAGGTTGTCTTCTCTCTATCTCCAGGTATGACATATATTTGATTGTATCCATAGAATCCATGAATCATAGACATCCTAGATGAACCAGACACTCTCTGCAAAATGTGCTCCATCGTTGGCAAGGGGTAGTTATCTTTTTTGGAGCTTTTGTTCAAATTCCTGAAATCAATGCACAACCTGATTTCCCCATTTTTCTTCCTCACATGCACCAAGTTAGCCACTCATTCTGAATATCTCAAAGGAATGATGATCTAGGCATCCAACAACTTTTTCACTTCTTTTTGCATAATAGGCAGCAACATGGGATTTATTTTTCTGAGTTTCAGTCTAAAAGGCTTTTCTCCTCTTTCAAAGGTATCTTATGTTCAATTATGTTGGTGTCATATGTTCTTAAATATTCATATTTCTAGGCAAACACATCAAAAAACTCTTTCAAAAGCTTTATATACTCATCCCTTTATTCCTTTGACAAACTGCTAGACAATTTAACATACTTTGGGTGTTCCTTTGTTCCTAAATTGTATCCAGTCACATCAACATTTTGAGTTGAACCTTTAATCTTTACAACCACATAATTTATGTCAAACAATCTCTCCAAGGGGAAAAGTCCTTTTGGAATATGGTTACTGGGTAACTGAAAAATATGATGATCAACAATTTTAGTCAGAAAAATATCATCATGAGGGATTTCTTCAGTATCCTGATCTTGATCAATATGTAAAGAAAAAAATTCACCCACAATCTCAAGAAATCGTTTTATCTCAAGATCATCCTCAAACACCTTCCAATTTTTGACGTTGTCAGGAATAGAGGGTCTATACTTTACTTCCACATCATACTTGAGTTTGGGGGGAAAACGAACCCTGGAATTACTTGCTGAGACAACCAAGAAATCTTCCATAGTGTTCTCCTCTCTTGGAATAAATGAGATATTAAATTCTAAGAAGAAACTATCGACAAGATCCCAGACTTCATTTCTATAGGTCATTAACATGGGGTGTTTAGTTTGATACAAATTTTTCACTTGATGAACAATCAACTCAACATCTCCAAACATCGTTAGCTCTTCAATATTCATGTCTTTAGAATCCCTCAAACCTAAAACAAGAGCCTCATATTCTGCCACATTGTTTTCCATTTCAAATTCTAACTTGTAAGACAGAGGTATGGTCTCTTGGGTAGGGGAAATAAAGACTAGCTCAGTACCAACACTCTCCCTAGAAGAGGCTCCATAAAAAAACATCTTCCAAATAGAGGTATTGGGAGGAGGATTTTCACAAGTGGTAATAGGATTCGTTTTTATTTCAATAGGTGTTTGAGGAGCATCAGTGATTTGTAACATATTGGTTCCTAAATTAGTATCAAATGCAAAAATGGGGTGGTTGGTAGGATTTTCTTCATCATTGATAATACAAGCAAGTTGTGTTTTTCTATAAAGCCTTCTATGTTCCCCCCCAAACACAGGAAAGGTTGCATATGAAAGATCCATTTGCAAATTCCCCCCTAGTATTTTGATCCAATATCTAGACAAGAACATTGGAAACTTAGGGGGGACATCAGCCACCACAATATCCATGACCACACTTTTCATTGGCAATTGGAACAAGGAGACATCTAGGTATTTAATAACCCCAAGACACTTCACTTTCCTAGAATCAAATGAGTATAGGTCATGATAGGTTTTTGTAACCTCCAACCCAAGCTCATCCATGATATTCTTATTCATGAGATTATGAGATGCCCATGAGTCCATCAAACATTTGTGCAACACTTTATCATGAATGTTCAATGATGTATAGAAAGGAGGGGAAGAGTCATCCCTTTCCTATACCAAAGGTCCTAGTATGACAATTGGTTTTTCATATTGGAGGTTGAATGAATCGGTGGGATGAGATGAAGGTTCAGTGTGAAGCATTTTGGAAAGGTACCTTTTGAAATCCTCATTCTTAACTAGCTCCAAAAAATGTATAGGGATTTTAATCTTTTGAATATCATTCTCAAAGCTAAAAGAGGAGGGAGGCTTCAGGTTCTCCTTAACTTCTAGGGTAGGTATCTTAACCACTGCCTGGGGGTTTTGTGCCTCTTTTTCTTTTCTGCTATCTACCACACCCTTAGCAAGATTCTATGTTCTAGTAGGCCAGTCATAAATGCCAGGCTTCCCCTCTTTATTATTTGACCTTAGGTTATATCTATTTGGATTACCACTGGTCCCTTCCCCTTTTCTCAGCTCATTTAGTTGGCTATCCATGAGAGACTCTTCATATTCAGATTGGGTTAAATGAGGAGACGAAGAGGTGTCACCAAGACAATGGATTTCAGGATCAACATCTTATTCCTCTCCTTTATCAGTAACCAGTTTATTTTGGAGAGGAGCTTGGATTTTTTGATCATCCATATCCCTATTTCTTTGATATATTTGGATGATATGAGGGGCATTATTGGGTCTTCTGAAATTACTCCTATTATCATCATTCTGGGGGTTCCTATAGCTCTGCTTTCCTTCAAGTTTCATTTTCTCCATTTTTGCAGAAAGTGATTTTACCAGCTTTGTCAATTCATCCACCTGAGGGTGGGAAGTAGAGGAAGAGAGGTTGAAGCTTCAGCCCTACCTTTTCTTATGTCTCTATCAGATTCACTCCTAAGTTTGTCAGCTGCCAATATATTAGAATCTAATTCAAGGGTTTCATCTTGCATATGAGCTAAAGAGGTAGCTCTTCTTTCTCTCGACGGGAGAAAAAACTCAAGGTCAAAAGCGTTGGAATAAGTAATCTTAGTGAGGTTTCTGTAGGATTTATTTCAGTGGGAATCTTATCAGGGATGATTTTAAGGGCTAAATTTCTCTCATGGGCTAAATTTCCATGGTTTTTCCAAAAAAGAAATTCGCTATTTTAAAAATGATTCGCCCAAATTCTATAGGATACAATTATTTTACCTTAAAAATCGCCAAAATTTTATAAAAACTATATAAAATCATTATTAATTTGAATATTTTTACAAAAATATCGTCAAACATTTATAGTTGGCATATGAAGGATTAGTAAGATTCTCCAAGGTTTCTACATTTTAAAATAAATTTCCATCCTTAAAATCATCCCTCAATCTTATTGTACATATTATTAAATCTTTTTGCGAAGTCTGAAACAAATTCCCCCTCTTTCCTCTTAAGTGACCCAAATTATGTAATATAATAAAGATTTTTTTTTTTATCTCCCTAATGCCTAAGGAATGAATCATCCAGATCTTTAATCCCAACAATAGATCCAGGAGTTAAGCCCCTAAACCATTTCCTAGCCTCACCATCAAGGCTCTGTACAAAAAATATCATCCACACATCTTCATTTTGAATGTTATGATTATCTACATAACTATAAAAAGATCAAAGGTGTTCTTCTGTTGTTATGTCTTCCTCCCCTGTGAACTTGGGAATGTACGTAAGGTAGTCTCTAGTTGGGAGAGAATTCATAGGCTGAGTTAAAACAAGAGGGGAATACCTAGTAGCCACTATGGAATCCATCATGTTTCTAGGAAGATTGGTACCTTCCATTGGGATGCAAACTGTAGGAGAACTAGGGGGAGATGAAGTTTGGACAGGTACATTTGTTTTTATGTTCCTATGGGAAAGGGGAAACAATTGAGTGTTGGAAAAGGATGGTATAGGTTTCAAAGGAAAATAATATCCCCCCTCTTTAGTTACAACAATTTTGGTAGGAGGAGGAGTAGAAAAACCCAAAGTGAGACAATATTCTAAGCTCCTGGATCTAAACCACTTTACAATATAAGGGGAAACATGGATTTCAAAAATTTCTTCTTCAAAATGAAGACTAAAAGGGGATAATTCCATAGGGAATCTTTGAAAATTTAATCTTACGGAAACTCCAGTAGATGGTAGAAAAGGAGAATTGGATAAAGATACTAGAATTTTAAAAGAAGGGTCATGTAAATTACCAGAATCACCTGGTACATTAGCTGGAATTCCTTCTTGAGAGGTATTTTCTTTCTTGATAATATTATTTTCGTCGGATTCAGGTGTTTCCATAAGTAGATTTGGATTAGACCTCGTGTGTTTTCCTTTAGGAGCCACAACTGAAACAATGGAGTCACCAGGTGCAAGTTGCAATCTTCAAGGTACCAATTTTTTATGCACCTTCATAATCAGAATTTATTTGTCATTCAATCCCATGGAAATGTCTTCAATTCATTCCATGGAAACGACGCTAGAATGTTATCACTGAGAGTCACCTTTAGATTGCAATAGGATAATCCCAGTACCCATCAAAAATTTTGTGGAGGTAGGTTTATGAGTGGAGGTCAAATGGACAAAGAGCAATACAAGAATGTTTTAACATAGAAACTAGACAAGTAATGCATAGCGAAAGAAGGTCCTCATTAACTTCAGTTAGTGGTTTAGGGTTAAAATTGAGAAGGGGGAAGACTTAGTGGTAAAGGTGGACAAGTCTTACATGAGCGTCCAACCTTCAAGCAGCTTGGTGAAGAAAAACTCAGGCACAAGAGCAATCTTGAACTCAAGTTTAAGGGACTGAAATATATCACAGGAGTATTATAATCAAACCTCCATTACAAAACAAATATAATAAATCGTATGGATAATCCATGCACGAGCATTTCATCATAAAAGGAAAAAAGACAATGAAAGAGAATGTTGAAACATGTCACAACAACATTATAATCAAACCTCAATTACAATACAACTACAACAAATCGTCTGGATCATCCATGCACGACAATTTCAGCACAATAGTAAACAAGATGATGAAAGAAGCAAACTTCTATTACTGAGAAAGTATCATGTCTCATACATATCGAGAGAACGACTCTGGTATGAAAATATTCCAAAATAGGGATCTCTTCTCAAGCATTCCAAGACCATAACAAAATCTTGAACTAATCTATTTATACTCATATCAATGAACAACTGCTAGGAACGCAAGCTGGCCAACATGTCTAAGGATTTTCGTTTGTGCATTCTTCTGTCAAACTATGTGTGTTTCCTCCTATCATACAAAATCTAATATAAATATGGGCCTGCAAGAAGGAACCGCCCATTGTGTTACCTTAGACTGACAATTTTGTTTCCTCGGCCAGAGCTTCCATGCCTTCTATTTACGGAGTGAAACGAGGTTTCAACTACCAATCCTTATTCATTAACTGATTTCTCATCAGGATCGGGATGATGCTTGATGACTATGGGTAAACCACGTGTTGTTGTTATATTCGCCGCTAGAGGAGCATGTCATTTGAGGGCCATCGAAAGTGGTTTGGAACCACACCACTTTTGGGCCTGAAATGCACCACCTTCTGCCACGTATCTCTCCTACAATACTGTGGTTTGGATTTTGGCCCGCCTTTGGATTTTAATGCCCATGCTTCTTGTGGTGCCAAAATGATTGGTGTCCATTGATCTGGTCGCGATCCGTGATCTAGGAAACCCTGCTATTTTAGCGTCCCAGCTAAAATTTATCCGTCTACCAACTCCATAACCCTTTTAGACCGTGCTTAGAGATGGAGCCAATTTTGTCTCTTGGGAGATTTGAATGCTGAGAAGGAATACCTCCTGGAGGATAATCTCCCAAATTTGACGTGGGAGCCTCTCTTTAACTTTGAGACTTCATACCTTCTGTTGATAATGCTACAAATATCAATGGTTCCTGTTGATTTGAGATCAACAGTCCACAATTACTTTAGGAGTTCGGGCATTGTGCCTCTTCAATGCATATCTCTTACAACCCTCTGGAGCGTCGTATCTCCAAAGTGAGAGATCTACCTCCATGTTTCCTCTTGTTTTGGATGATTGAGATTCACTTCGGGAGTTCGGGCTTCAGGATTTTTCTCCTCTTTTCTCACGTAATCCGCCAAAGTGTCGTATCTACGAAGTGTTAAATCTGCCTCCACATGTCTTCTTGTTTTGGACAGTCGAGATTCACTTTGGGAGTTCAGGATTTCAGAAGTCCTTTACTCCCTCAACTTCTTCTTGCTTCCTCTTAGAGTGTGATATCTCTGAACATGTGTCCCTTTCTTGAATATCAACGACCACGGGTGATTGCGGGCTCACCACTTGCACAAACTTTAGTTTTCTTTATGATCCCCGCAATGCCTCCACCCCCTCAATCTCTCTCCAATGAGATCGTACAGTCGTGACTTATTCTTTTCTTGACCTAATAATTGATCTGAACTATACACAGAATCTCCGCTATTGAAGCTCGGGCCTGTCTACTTATATTTTAGTCTCGAAATGGACGGCTCTAAATGCTTCATTTCGCTCACAGTTTTTCCCTGTGCAAACAAAGGACTTGGCCATCCTAAAAAAACTACATACGACCCATGAAAACTTCATGTGATAACAATTTGCATTGGAAATGGCATGGTATGCATTGGAAATGGCATGGTACGCATTGGCAATGGTATGCTATGGTATGGTATGCATTGGCAATTACAATGGAAATGGTATGCATTGCCTTTCCATTATGTAGTATGCATTGGAAATGGTATGGTATGTTATGGTATGCATTGGCATTGGAAATGGAAATGGAAATGGTATGGTATGCATTGGAAATGGTATGATATGGTATCTTATGCATTGGCAATGACAATGGAAATGGTATTCTTACGAGGAAAATCTCTCTACGGCATGGGATAAACCACAACCGACGGAAATGATTGTAATCTCAAGTATGTTATATAAACAAATAAGTTAACAAGACAAGATGGATATCCTACATCATCCAAACATTCGATGAAGTACATCATTGAGCACTTAACCCAAAGCAATACACCTGCAACTTGTCCTCAATAACCAAAATACGAAATCATCTGGTGATAATATATAAAGTTACACATTCAATAGCATAATCCATCAATATTCATAACAAATATTCCCATGGAATAACAATTCAAATATTTGCAAGACATTAATTGGATGAGAAAAGAGTATTTCTATAAAAATGTAATCAACAAAAGTGTATGAATTACAAACTTCAGTGTCGGTACGGTTTAGAACCGAGAAACTAAGTCCCTTCTAGCTGGGTCTCCACCACTTCAATCCTCCACAAAAGGCAAACTCATATAAGAGAGACAATGAGGTTCAAACTTAAAAGGATAAAGGAATGCAAACTCAATATGAAGTGAATAATTTCTCCATAGCAACTTTGCTCTCAAATTTAAATTATTCTCCTCTTTTCCACAACTTGTATATGGCCCATTTATAACCTTCAAATGGAATTGAAGGGCCGAGTCAGAATGTTTCTAGTATATGGAAGGTCAAGGATCATGGATCTCATGATGTGACATGGAAACTTGACACCATTTTTTAATTTTGGGCACAAAACCCAATGTACGTGGGTTGTAATGGTGAAACCTACGTATACGCATGTTGTATATATGTTAGGGTGTGTATATGTGGAAAAATGGAATTTTTATCTCTAGGAACTACAAAAAGGGACTTCAAGTCTGCATAGGGAAATGGAAAAAGGGCCTTCTAGGAAAATTTGCATACGGTGAGGAAAATATTTCTATAACATATGCCCCCTAATGTGTGAGGTTAGAGTATCTGGGATGGCCAAAATAAATTATAATACCTAGAAGTGGAGTAATGGAGAGACAACTGGACGAACTAGTTTCTCATGAGAATATTACAATCTGTATTGACTTTGTGCACATGGATACCAATTTGAATTACACTGCAGATCCATGTGAAAATATACCAAACAATTGTTCATGGCCATGAATAGGAAATAAAAAGGTGGCTACATTCCAAAGGTTGTCATAGTCACAAACAAGGCCTAGTAAAACCAGTCTCAAAATCAATCTGAAGATATCTGTATACAATGGAGTACAATCTGATCTCCCATGATCATTGAAGTCACATAGGTGTTGGTCCAATGAAACATAGAAGAAGCTCAGGAAAGTTGCAACTATGAACTGATGTCTTCAAGTATTCTACACGATCCACCAAAGGTGCAAGTCTACATCACATGAATAAAGGAGTTGAGGTCGACCACAATGAGACTTTGTTTGATTACCGATCATTAAGGTATACCATTAACAAATGTGATACAACCTACCAATAATGAAAGTAGGTATCAAGGCACTGTTTGAGAAATCTCTATTTTCGGCACACTAGTTCAGTGGGAGTAAAACTAGTTCAGTGGGAGTTAATAGACTAGTTCTATTTTAGACTTTCTAATCTTAGACCATCACTATTATGCATGCATTCCTAATTATAGGATGTCATTGCCTATATGAGTGAATATCACTCACTCATTATTGGCACAGGGGCAGACCCAGGGTTCAATGCTTCAACAACGCACCAACAAAACCCTAAATACTGACCCTTTCGGCAACACCTACGAAGCAGATGAAGTCTCACCCGAGGTAGAGGCAGGGGGGTTGCAGGACTCAGGTGTCTACAACCAAGTTGGGACATAGATCTGTGATTACAACACTTAGTAGAGCACTTATACAACAATAGGTATTAGTTCATGAGTCTCATTCTCATCGCAGATTAAACCCTTATTACAGATCAACGCAGTAACAATAAAGATCAAGCACTTTCAATCACTTAGCACATAACATTATCTTATACCTAGCATTCATTTATCTGCAATACCATTAATAACTAAGAAACAACATCAGATGCATTCATTATACATTATAAAAACAACACTAAGTAGATAAACATCACAAATCTCATCAAGACACAGGATATACGTGGTTCACCCCAGTGTAGCGCTACGTCGACCAACTTCTTCTTCTTCTTTATTAGTCTTCAATCTTCTTACATTCATCTAATCCTTTTCACAATGCCATAGCGCCAAAATCTAGAGAGGACAAGATATCTTCACGTTGCATACCATATCCTCCATCCCAAAACTAGGTCAAGGCACAGAGCCAACTCCTTAGTAGCACATAGCCTTACTTTACACAACCAGTTCGCACAAAGAAACTTACAACCTCTTTCACTGAGCCAACATTAACACTTGCAACATATTGTGCACATATCCTACCAACATTCTTACATTGTTGTGCACATAGCCAATCACACTTCTTACATCGCTTAGATACATATTTATACATTTACAAAAAGGTATAAACATGGGTAAAACCATGGGCCGACATCCCATAACCCATTACATAAACCCTAATAAATCCTTTGTTGGGTCCACAAGCCCACAAAATAAATGAGATCCTGCGAGCTCATCTTCACTTGAGCACTCCATCTTTGACCAGCCTTTCGAAGTCCCAAAATTGGTCAAACACGGCCAATGTTTCCTCAAAACTTGGTCAAGGGTCAATAGGCCCCCAACACTCACCTGTGACCCGTCCCGAGTCACTCATATATGGGAAACGTTGCTTCAAAGGCCTCAATATTAGATCGAATTGCCTCGACTTTCTTCTTCTCTATATCTTCTTGCTTACAGAACTCCTAAATCACTTGCTCTGTAACAGGCCCTTCAAGGCATTTTTCCATTGTCACAACCATTTGGTCTAGCTGCGAGTATTGTCCTTCAATCTCTTCGAAAATCGTACAGAATTCATACTGCACCGGTTGTAGTCTCTATGTAACTTCCATGACTCTGCTCTGGATGGCAGTAATTTGTTGATGGATGGTTCTTTATGACGAGCCTGCAAGCTATAAGTTGGAAAGCGAGGCACACTGCGCCATCCTGGAGAGAGGCTACCTTGTACCCTCTCTTTCCCTTTTCTACATCACCATAATCCTCCTTTATGCATTGTTCCAGGGAGCGATATGAAGTCTTCCTTGGGTAAAATTGCTAAGGTTTCGGTCCCTGCATGCTCAGCCCTGTAATCAAGTGGATTAGCATCAGATCCACAGTAACGCACCTGTCGAGCTACATATATCCTCCATGGTAACATGACAAGAGGATTTTAACGCAAGCATTAACCTCCTGATGTCAGCCAAAATGAGGGATCTTCATCACATTCAATATTTTTGACAGCGCGAGCTCCTTAATCCATGGTTGGGAGACTATGCACGAATTCTTCCAAGTCATCTTCATTAAATACCTATGGGGAAAGAGCATGGCGTAGTTCTTTCTGTCGTCGCGATTAAAGTCGTTGTTCTTTAGAGATGGGATCTATCCCAAATGGAGTCAAACTACGTGTATCCCCTTTGGGATGTACATAGTGATCAACGTATACTCAAATTCACATGGAATATTGTCGCAATTAACCATGCTAGCCAAAGGTGGTATATAATCTGGCAAGACCGATGGGATCTGCTTCGCGTTAGCCAGATCATCATAGTGCTTGCTTCATTTCTCAGTCGAGGTTCTTCTAGAACGACTTCCAATCGAAGGGGATGATTTCAGTCCCCTAGTTGACGAAGCCTATATTCCTACAAACATAACTCTGTCAACCATGAGCTCCACGGGAATCACCTCCACATACTTTTGTAACGTGTTAGGATCACCCGACATTCACACTTGTAGACAAATAGATCAGGTAGGCTAATGGATAAGAGAGCTAATCAAAGGGATGGCAAGGTCCATAAATCACAACATGATATACAATCAATTCTTTGTTAGCTTGGATAATCATGGGTCGAAAAAAGTGGTCCCGACGCAGTGTTCGACGGGTTAAATAAGAAAGCATCATAACAGATTGCTTCAATGGGCAGGAATGCATCCATCAATGTGAATTTGTCTGTTATGGTGTGGTCTCAATGGTTTGTTTTCTCATAAATGCATTTTCTATCCATTCTGAGGTGTCATTCTAACGGTCGGGGTGCCTCCAACAGTCATATAGCTTTGCCATGGATAATTCCCATTCTTCGTGTTTCTATTGTTCCGGCGAGGTTCAGGGCCTACAAGCCTACCTCCTGCGATGTCTTCTCTGGAACTTCCTGTAGTTTTTCTAACTTGACTTTCTTCTTACTGATATTTCTTGCCTTCTTTCCTGTGATTTGGGATTCTCTATTCCTCTTTCCATTCTTATTCGTATCTTCTCTTAGCATGGTAGCTTCACACTACTGATGTTCTTTCAAATTGTTCAAAGGTAATATCTCTTCTCTTATTAACTTCAGGGTATGTATTCTTCTTTATTGCATGGATAGGTCCTTCAAAATTTTTTGCATTCTTTCAACCTCGACAACTATTTCTCTTACCCTCTGTTGCTTCGAATTGTCCTCTTGTTCTTTTATTAGTCGCTCTATTTTTCTAGTTATGAAGTCTCTTAGTTCTTTCTTTTTTTGTTCTGTAGCTTCCTCCTCTACTTTCCGTTTGATGTGATCCTTCTCAATTCAAGTCTTTCCTTAAAAAGGTGGGAAAGACATGTTGTTCTCAAAAAATTTAATGACTTCAAATTCTTCTTCAGTCGATGTTTCATGAGAAATCATAGGTATATTAGTAACTCCTCCACATAGGGTTATCATCTTTCGTTTAAAAAATCCTATCCTTCCCAATGAAAGTATCGTACCAGGATTTCCCAAAATTTCCCAAGTGCTTTATGGAATAATATTTGTTGGCCCTTGAAAACATTTTGAGGATTCTTGGTCATGTTTGAGCTAATTTTGGGACTTCGACAGGCTGTCGAAGGTGGAACGCAAGACGAAGCGAAGATCGCAAGATATCGACCCCTTTTAGGTCCCTTTTTGGGATTCAAGATTATGTAATGGGTATGGGATGATGGCCCATGGGTTACCCATGTTTAGGCCTATTTTGTAATGTATAAATAAGTAGCTAAGGAGAGAGACCTAGTAAGCCGGTATGCCAAGTGTTAGAGTTCAATCTATGTGATCAAAAGTTGTAAGAGATTTGTGCATATTGTGTGAGGCTTACAAGGCTAGTGTAAGTAAATGTAAGAGACTATGTGAAGGCTTGGTGTTGTACCCTAGCTAGAAGAGGGAGGATCTAGTGGAGTGCATGCAGATCTCTTGTCTTCTATGAATTAGAACTTGGATGCTATGTGCCTGTAAGAAGCTTGACCAAATATAATAAAGAAGAGAAGAGTTGGTGGACGTAGCCTCGGGGTGGGGGTAAACCACGTACATGTTGTGTTTCTATTCTTTGTGCGATGTATTGATGTGTTTATGTGTTTAATTTCTTAGTGATTTAATATAGATGAATGATCTATTGATGCTCAGTGCTTAATAATATGGATGGATGTTAGATCTAACTTACGTACATATGCTCAATGCTTAAATACCTTAGATCTGAATGAATACCGTGATACTCTCTAATTAGTGTTTAACTGAATTGTAACTAAGACTAGATATTGATGAATGTTAACTGTTGAGTGCTCTGTTAACTTTTAGTATCACAGATCTGTGTCCCACCTAAGATTACAGACATCTGATTCCTCCAACCACCCCTGCCTCTACTTCGGGTGAGACTTCATCTTCTTCGCAGGTGTTGTTGAAAGGGCCAGTAGTTAGGGTTTTGTTGGTGCGTTGTTATAGCATTGAACCCTAGGTCTACCCCTGTGCCAACAAATGGTTCCATTGACAGGACCTGAAACTGTGATTGTTGGGAACTAAGGAAAATGTAGCTTTGTGCGAAGATCTGAACTGAAAAATAGAAAAGCTCTGTGCATAGAATTGTTTCCATAATACACAACACTACTGGATATGTGGAGCTATGTGCTAAGAGGAAGGTTCATATCTGAAGAAAAGAGGTAAGATTTGGGAGCTTTGGGCCTTGATAAAGGTGAAAGTGACACTAAAGAAGTAAGACCTGTAAGCTTTGTGTTCTGTATAAGTAAGATAGGTGGAATTTTTTTTTTCTAGAGTATGAATCTAGGTATGCTTGATAAGATTTGTCCTAGATTGAAAACTAGGGCACTGATAGAAGAAAACATATTTGATATGAGTAGATATGATAAGAATAGTGAAATATATGTTATACCTATGCATAGAGAGAATGTTTGGACTAAAAAATGGATGCAGGAACCTAGAAAGAATTTTTTGTAGGTTAGCTACCATGATCCTAGCGCGCAGTATAGGAGAGGTTGGGGATAATTTAAGAGAAAGAGGGGATTAACCCTTTGTTACAGTTGCAGAAAACCAGGACAAATTGCTAAGGAATGCCCTAGAAGAAGACCTAGTTTCCTTTGTTTCAAAGCTATGGACCATGAAGTATTGGATTTCCCTAGAATGATTGCTAAGGTTGAAAGGATGAATATGAGACAAGAATACCATGAGAAAGGTCAAGAAAATGAGATTATGGTAGAACCCAAGAAAGAATCAGAAAAAGTATTGCTACAAATGAAAGAAACCCTGAATGACCACCGACTTATCAGATTATTAGAGATCTTCAAAGAAAAAGAGTGCATTGAAACAAGAATAGGAGACTTCAACATTGATTGTGTTCTACATGAGGAAACATAGGTGAATATCATGACATAAAGAACTTGGGAACTTTTAGGGGATCCTGCTATGATTCCTTCAATGGGAGGAATAGGATTATTCATAGGAATATTGATAACCCTATGTGGAAGACTTACCCAGATATCTATGAGTGCTAATGGAACTTCGACAGAGGAAGAATTTGAAGTTGTTAAATTTATTGAGAACAGTGCTCCATTTTCTATGTTACTAGGAAAACCTTGGATTAAAAGAGATTGGCCCAAAAGGAAAGAAGAAGAAGTCCTAGAACAAAATAAGAAAGAGTTGAAAGATTTCATGACTAGGAGGATCACCCACTTGATTGAAGAACAGGAGAACCGAGAAAATCTATTTAAAAACAAAGAATTGGATGCCAAAGTGGGAAGAACACTAGAATACCCACAGAAGACTGAAGTACCTATTCTAGATACAAATGAAGTATTACCCCTGATTTCTAGGAAAGAATCTCACTAGCATGAAGTTACTATGCCAAAACAAGATAAGAATCAGAATGGAAAAAGGAATTTTGAGACGAAGCTCATCGAAAATAAGGATAAAAAACTAAGTAAGAAGAGAGCTAAGATCGAAAAGTTAAAGAAGGTTCTAGAGGGAACTTTGCAAAAGGAAAATTTGAAAAATTGGAACTTTGTCGGGATATCATAACTGCATCACATGGCACTTCACCATGGAGAATAAATATAGTCGCTGGCAACAATATAACCGTTAGACCGACGACCCAAATGGTTAGAAAGGAATTTATGGTCAGAAATGTTTCCACCAGACCATTGGGACCGCGCCATAACAAACATAAATGAGTTAATGAATGATTTTAACCCATTACAAGAGATTTGTTTCCAGGTTATCTATTTATCCCGTCGCACCATGCAACAAGAACACTTTTTCCAAGCGTTACTATTTGAGCTCGCAAAATAGTTGATTTTTCACAGTGATCATCGCGTTGATTCCATCCATCCCATTGCATTGAGCAGTTACTCTTCAAACCTGAGATATTCAACCACATGCATGTATGTACAAAGAACTTAGTGCACTCAAAGAGTCTGTGAAGTAAGTACTCATTGACCTTATGACTGAGAGATTCATGTCTAAAAGAGTGATGTGTGTGGGTGTACAAGCGTCATCGACGAGAGGAGTGCAAGCCTCTCTGTCAACTACTCGCGGATCCAGACCATCCCGACCATAAAAAAAAAAGAGAACCAAACACATATACGACCTAGCAAATGCGAAGCTGATCCTGACCATATTGCCCGACTACATCCTGCCTCTGGCTGGCGCAGTGAGTCGTGATAGTGTGCCAAGAGATTTTGAGTTCACCATGGTTACTGCGTACCTACCGAAGGGGATACGCACAGTTCGAGCGCAGGAGGACAAGATCACAGCGCTGAAGTTCATTGACTTCAACCTCGGATATCGCAAGAACTATAGTATGCTCACCACGTATAAATACCTAACCAGGATGAAGGGGAAGAACTCAAATATAATCCCCTAGTCATGGACAATGAACCTTGAGCAATCCACCCTGTTAAATGTAATGAAACTCCCACACTTCAAAAGGCACCAAGAAGTCAATGCCTGTGTCAAGCTACTCCTTTCATGTTACCATGGAGGCTACTTATGGATAGACCGCCATATCACAGTCGATCCGACGTTGATCCATAGGATCATCGGATTAAGTATGCAAGGACCTGACCCATAGGAGTTCTATCCAGGAAAAGCCATAGATCGTGCACTAGCACAGAAGATCAAGGATACATATGATGATGTTGAAAAGGGGACGCGAGGCTACAAGGTAGCCTCCATCCAAAATGGCGCAGTGCACCTAGATTTCTAGTTAATATCCACAAAGTTAGTAAGGAATAACCGACCCATGCAGGTCACATGATTTGTCATTGACCTTACAGGGAAGTGAGTGGAAGGTCTACAGATGAACTGGGCGAAGTACCTAGTTAATCAACTGGAACTAGACTGTCGCGAAGCACAAGATCAGGGCGACAAGTTTCACTTTAGCTAGCTCCTTATCCTCATCGTCTTTGTTGCCTGGGATATGCCAGAAGGTGCGACCTTCCTGGATATCGAATCATTCGAGCCGCTTGCTGCAAATTTCATCACATTCTGGTACTCGAGTGATATGAACAAACAGTGGCAGTCAAATGTTGTTTCTCACACATATTACCTTCAACTGAAGAGATCCATCGAATATGAACCTCACATGACTTCAAACACCCTACAGAGGTTCCGACCCCTGATGAATTTCTTCACAGATCGACACTTCATCTACATTACAGCGTGAGCCAATGAACATAAGGAGAATCTTCTATCGTACTACAAACTCATGGAAGAGGAAATTGAGGAGATCACTAAGGAATGGTCTGTAGACCTCCTTATCCCCACTGACCCTGAAGAGATGTATGACCCTTAACTGGACAGCCTGGAGGCCTCACATAAAGAACAGAACACACCTGGCACCAGTAGAAGGAAGAAGATTGAAGTGGTCCAAGACTTAAGCAACACCTCAGGAAAGATTGCTTCAGTATCACCTGACCGAGGGGGTGATGAAAAAGTAGAAGAGATAAATGGAAAAGGAGCTGAACAGAAGCAAGGCGAAGTAACACCACTTAGAGATGAGGTTGACCCCTTGAAGAAGAGGAAGGTTTCTCCCCTGAAGCCTTCTTCCCAGAAGAAATCAAGAGCCACCGTTACCAAGATGAAGACTGTGCTCACTACCAATGATTTTGACTTCATCATAGAAGCCCTAAACGACACTTCGCTGGAAATCATGGAGAAACAAGAATATAATAAGGAGGAAATGTACGACAGAATTAAGGTCAACCTCCGAGGGGTACAACAGGCCCTTCAGCCCAGCCGTATAGTGTCCACTGTGCCCCTTCCATTAGGAGAACCAAAGTTGGGAGATGAGCTAGCCCAACTCTGCTGACTAGCTGATGCAGTCGAAGCTCACCTTCATCGTGCACAAGAAGAAACAAAAAAATCCACCCATTCCTTGAAGCAAGTTCAAGGAGTACTCGTAGAACAATGTTGACTTTCATAACAGTAGAAGGTTGCTCTCTAGGAAAAGTTTGAAGAAGAGAAAGTACAGATGCAACAAGAAAAATAACAGTTGCTCGCAGAGCAACTCGAAGTGAAAGAAGAAGTCAACAGAGAACTCCACTCTGTGATAGTATTAGAACCATAGGCATAATATCGAGTCACGCATCAAGTAGAGAATCTCACAAAAGCTATCTAGTAGCTACAACAAAAAATAACATACTTACGCACTGTACCCGACACCCCGTAGGATGTAAGGGATCAAAGAGAAGAAACTGCTCGAAGCATAGTTGAAATACTCAAAGTCCTTACCATGGAATGCAAGAAACAAAGTGATCACAGTGCCCAGACGTATGAGTAACTCACTGAGAATCCATAATTGAAGGAAATGGACTCACATCTAGTACATGAAGCGAAGAATCAAGAAAAGACAATACAAGCGCAGTTGAATCCCCTATCAGTTGTGGAAAGAATGAAACGATCCCAAGAGTAGTGCACTTCCTAGCAACATGTCCAATCTATTCAGAGTAGAGTTATGGAAGTAACTCAGATTCTCCAACCTGTACAGGATGAGGCTTACCAACTGTTCAGAGAGATTGAAGGCGGAGGAGCGGAACTGGAGCAAGTCGTCACTGTAGCTGAACATCGCCTCAAGGGACATGTCAATGAAGCATTCATACAAGATTTCATTGAATAGGATGTCATGACACAACAACAAGTCGAAGAAGCTCGAGCCAAGCTCAAGGATTTTTAAGCAAAACTAGTCATATCAGAGTTACTCGGGACGAGTCACAAGTGAGTGTTGGGGGCTTGTTGGCCCTTGACCAAGTTTTGAGGATTCTTGGTCATGTTTGACCTAATTTTGGGACTTTGACAGGCTATCAAAGGAGGAGCACAAGACGAAGCAGAGATCATAGGATCTCAACCGCTTTTAGGGCCCTTTTTGGATTCAGGATTATGTAATAGGTATGGGATGATGACCCATGTGTTTACCCATGATTAGGCCTATTTTGTAATGTATAAATAAGTGGCTAAGGAGAGAGACCTGGTAGGCTAGTGTGCTAAGTTCTAGAGTTCGATCTATGTGATCAAGAGTTGTAAGATCTTTGTGCATACTGTGTGAGGCTTGCAAGGCTAGTGCAAGTAATTGTAAGAGACTGTGTGAAGGCTTGGTGTTGTACCCTAACTAGAAGAAGGAGGATCTGGCAGAGTGTGCACAGATCTCCTGTCTTCTTTGGAGTAGAAATTGGATGCTATGTGCCTGTAAGAAGCTTGACCAAAGATAATAAAGAAGAGAAGAGTTGGTGGATGTAGCCCCGGGGTGGGGGTGAACCACTTACATGTTGTTTTGTTATGCTTTGTGTGATGTATTGATGTGTTTACTTGCTTAGTGATTTATTATAGATGAATGATCTATTGATGCTTAGTTCTTAATAATATGGATGGATGTTAGATCTGACTTATGTACATATGCTTAGTTCTTAAATACCTTAGATATGAATGAATACTGTGATACTTTGTAATTAGGGTTTAACTGCATTGTAACTAAGACTAGATATTGATTAATGTTAATTGTTGAGTGCTCTATTAAGTGTTAGAATCACATATTTGTGTCCCATCTAAGATTGAAAACATCTGAGTCCTTCAACCACCCTTGCCTCTACCTCGGGTGAGACTTCATCTGCTTCATAGGTGTTATCGAAAGGGCCAGTAGTTAGGGTTGTGTTGGTGCATTGTTGTAGAGTTGAACCCTGGGTCTGCCCCTGTGCCAACAATATTCATGTGTGTTTCTTCATCCAATACACAACCTATGTCGAAGTCTTCTATTCTTGTAACTATGCGTTGTTTTTATTTTAGTATCTCTGGTAAACTAATGTCTTTGTGATCATCCATTACCTATTTTAACCGTATTAACATAGTCTGATATTTCTCTGAATATTTTTCTAAGATGCTTGTATTCTCTTGACTCATATTCATTTGTTCTACTTTAGAAATCATCCTTGGAAAATCCTTAACCTCATGACCAATAACTTTACAACAAAGACAAATAGGACTTGTACCAAGGCATTCCTTAGCAAGATGTCCCGGTCTTCTGTAATTATAACATAGTGTCAATCCTCTCTTTATTTTAAATGAGCCCCAACCTTTCCTGTACTGTGCACTGGGATCACAGTGTTGGACCTGCAATCCACAAAAATTGTTTGTAGGCTCCTGCATCCACTTGTTAGTCCAAAAATTCTATCTATGCATAGGAATAACATATATTTATCTATTTCTATCAAATTTATTCATATCAACTCTTTATTCTAACTGTGCCCTAGCTTGCAGACTAGGATGGAGTCTATCAAATATACATAGATTCATGTTTTCGAAGAAAATTTTTCCACTTATCTTACACTTACCAGAGAAAAAAGATTTAAGATCTTACCTCTTTTCTTTAGATCGAGTTTCTTTCTTAGCATAGAGCTTGGCAAGTCAATCATAATACTGCGCACTACAACAGCTAATCTACGCAAAACAATTTCTCTTTTCTTCAGTTCCCAATAATCACATTTTGAGGTCCTGACAAAGGAACCATTTGTTTTCACAGGGGAAGACCCAGGATTCATCTCTAATGACGCACCAACAATCCCTAAATATCGACCCTTTCGACAACACCTGCAAAGTAGATGCAGTCTCACTCGAAGTATAAATAGGGGGTTGCAGGACACAGGTGTCTACAACCAGAGGAAATGCAAAGTGGGTCCAGGATAATGACACACAACAATCTAGATATTATTTAACACTCTTAAGCTTACTTCACAAGTTATATCTCAGATCTAACACAACAATGCAATAACATGATAACAGATAACAAATAACACAACATCAATCACAAATAACGACAAGATATACGTGGTTCACCCTCTCCCTAGGGCTACATCCACAAAATTTTGTTTCTTGGTATATTATATGAAAACATGCAGTTCTATCTACGCACTTAGTTTGCAGATCTCTCTCTCTCTCTCTCTCTCTCTCTCTCTCTCTCTCT
>ML780306.1:2206161-2237709 GCA_009831015.1 Picea engelmannii
AAGGTTGATCTTCGCACCCAACTGAACATATTACAATATAGTCTCAATACTGTTCTCCACAATAATCAATAACAAACAAAAATAACCATAGTATCAATGAACCAACTTAGAACGAATCCTCCCAGGTCTTCTAGAACTTTATTTATACATTACATGGAAAATTCTAGGTGTCAAAACCCTAGATCCAAAACCCTAGGTGCCAAAACCCTACGTCCACTTGACCCATGCTTTAAGGGCTTCGCTAGCCTGTCTTTCCTTATTTTCCACGAGGTTCTCCAAAGCACTCGTTGATGTCATTTTCCACTTGCTGATTTGTCCACGATCCTTATTTTTTATCCTTTATCTTCCTTGATATTCTCTTCCAATGACTAGCTTTTCCTTCGCTTCGCTCCTTATTTTCTGCTTCTTTAACCACTTCGACCCTTCCTCAGTTTATGTGTCTTCTGCGTAGTTTGTACTTTTCTTTTCTTCCTTAATATTCACTTCCTTACATAACCAAGGGCCAATAGGCCCCCAACACTCACATGCGACTCGTCTCGAGTCGCATGTGAGTGTACCTTCCAATTTACCTCAACTGCACACTATGCGAAGCAGCCTGTGCTTTCTTCTATGTCCCTCCCTATCATGTGAAAACTATATTTTCTGTGTTTGGTACCCAGTTTCAACTGGACCTAGTACCTATACCCTTCTTCTGTATGCTTTTACTGAGAGCTACGAGGTAGCTCGTTGTCATAGTACATCTTCAACTGGATCCCATTTACCAAACCTTCTTTCCATTCTCCATTAAGGGTCTTCAACTATGAAGCTCCTCCTTTTGTAACATAGGAAACCTCATATGGCCCTAGCCAATGTGTCCTGAACTTCCCTGGATGCTTCATGAACTTGTTTTCATATAAAAAATCCAAACATCCTTGCTTGAATTCTTTCCTCTTGATATGTATGTCATGGTAAGACTTTTATCTTTCTTTCTATACCTGCTGATGAAATCCTGCAATAAACATGTCTTCCACTAGTTCTAACAATTGTGCAAGCCTGTCTTGAACAATGCCAGTGTCATCCATACCTATGAATGATGCAATTCTTAAACTAGGAACCAATTATTCCATAGGTACTTCTGCTTCCAATCCATATACCAACTTAAATGGGTTATGTGTTGTTAACTTCTTGCAAGTATTTCGATAAGCCCACAATACTGTTGGAATTCTTAAATCTCAATCATCTATGTTAACATTGTAAATCTTGGTCAATGTTGTCTCCAAGATCTTATTGAAATCTTCGATTGTACAATTTTCCTGTGGGTGGTATGTAGTGCTCTTTTGATGGTGAACTTCAAATTCCTGAGTCAAGGCTTCAATAGTTTTGTTGATGAAGTGTGTTCCTTGATCACTCATGAGGATCTTCGAGCATCCAAATCTGGTGATAATATCCTCAAAGATTAACTACACAGCTGTAGCTGCACTAGAGTCCTTAATTTATCTTTATTCTACCCATCTGTTCAAATACTTTGTCATAGTGATAATGTATCTCGCTCATGTGCACCTTCCTGGTGGGTTAACAGATCACATAAAGTCAATGGCCCATTTCTCGAACACGTGTAATGTTAATTGCGGTGCCAAAGGCATATCATCCCTTCTAGATGGCTTTCCTACTCTTTGACACACATCACAAACTCTGTAGTATTCCTTAGCATCCTTATGTAAAGTAGGCCACTAGAGGCCATCTCTAAGAATTTTCTGTGTTGTTGATTTCCCTGCATAATGTCCTCCTCCAATGCCTTCATGTGCTTCTGCAAGAATCAATGATATTTCTGCCTCCATAACACATCTCCTCGAGATCTCATCGGGTCCCATCTTGTAGAACTGTCCAGCTATGAGTTGAAATTTGGATGTGTGGACTACCAACTGTTTCTTCTGAATGACTGTGTACTCACGAGGTTCCATTCCTATGGACAGGAACTGAAATATCTCGACAAAGTGATCATCAAATTTTTTGATGACCAACAACTGTGCATCTGGTAGTGTATCCTCTAGAATAGTAGGTTCCTCTGCATGTTCCAACCTAGATAAGTGATCAGGTCCTTTATTCATTCTTCCTGTCTTGTCCACAATTTCAAAATCACACTCCTGGAATAGTAGTATCCATATGCATATTCTTCCCCCCAACACTGGCTTGTTCACTAAGTACTTTAATGAAGAATGATCAGTGAACATTTTAAAATCTCCTCCTACCAAATAGTTTCTGAATTTCTACAGTGCATATACCATAGCCAAGCCTTCTCTTTCAGTCGTAGTATAGTTCCTTTCAGCTGTAGAAAGCTTCCTACTAGAAAAGGATATAGGGTGGTCAATTTCTCCTGCACCCAGCTATGCCAAGACTGCTCCTAATGTAATGGACAAAGAATCAACATGAACATTGAACTCCTTACTCCAATCTGGAAAAACCAAGATAGGCGCAGTGAACATTTTTTTTTAGTGTGTCGAAGCTCTACTGGCATTCTTTTGTCCATTGGAACTTGCTATCTTTCTTTAATAGCTTCTCCATAGGTATTGTTATATGTACATAGCCCTTAATGAACTTCCTGTAGTATCCAATGTGTCCTAATGCAGTGCACAGCTGTCTAACTGAAGTAGGAGGAGGTAGATCAACAATTATGGAAATCTCAGAAGGATCCACCAACAACCCATTCTTACACACAATATGTCCTAACAATACTCCAAAAGGTGAAAAGAAAATACACTTTTTCAAATTCGGGGAAATCTGGCATTGCCTACACTTGTCTAACATCAATCTTAAACATTCAATATGGTCTTTTAGTAGGTTAAATACAGTCCAATCATCAAAGTATGCTTCCAGAAACTTGTTTAAAAAGTCCATAAATGTTTCAACCACCACCTTGGAAACGATGTTTGGTGCATTCTTCAAGCCAAAAGGCATCACATTGTACTGGAACGAACCCCATTCTGTTGCAAATGTGGTCTTATGGAGATATTCCTTACCAATTCTGATCTGGTGATAGCCTGAAAATCCATCTGTGAATGAGTAGGCCTCATGTCCTCCTACATTATCTAGAACTTCATCAGTAAAGGGTGTAGGAAAGGGGTCATGTAGGCATGCATCATTCAACTTTCTTAGATCTACACAAATTATGATTTCTCCTAACTTCTTATCCTGTACCACCACAGGTCCAATCCATTCAGATTCTTCAACAGGTTCTATGATTCCTACTTCCAACATTCTATCCAATTCAATCTTAACTTTCTGCTTATATTTGGGGTTTAGTCTGTAAGGTCTCTTCTTGATAGGTCTTGCATCTGGTCTCAGAGGGATCTTCATTTCTCCCATGCTCCCTTTAATTCCCTTCATATCTATGAATTTGGTTGGAAACAAGTCCTGGTATTCATGTAATAGCTCTGTGATCTTGCTAATAGTAGCATCATCCCAATAGTCTCCCACATTTGCTAACTTAAGTGTTTTCTCTTTTCCAATATTAACCTTCTTAATTTCAATGGGCTATCCAATAAAAGGTAATTCAATCCCTGGTCATCCTATGTCTTTGTGACCTTCAGTTTCTACAATGTTTACATCTCTAGGGTCATCATCCTCATCAACATTAATATTGTAGAAATCCTGTAACTACTGAAGAGGCGCAATCCATTCATCTTATTATTGCACAAATAAGAGGTTAGGTGCCTCCTCAAAGACCTTCTGTCTCACAATTTGTAAATCTTGATCTACTGTAGGGTATTGGCTCTCAAATAAAAACGTAGCTATAAAGTTCTGAGTCATTCCATACCAGTATGTAGTGATGAGGCATAGTTCTGCTTGAAGATACCAGTTGATAGGCATGGTATCCAAGGTATTAATGAAATTATGCACCCACTATTCTTTATGAGTGTTTCTCCAAGCCTCCTCACAAATTTGCATGTGGTCCTTAGGAAAACTCGGGCCCGTGTAACGAACTTCACATCCTTCTACTTGGTCTAAAAAGCGCACTGTCAATAAGCTGCGAAATTGTACCCATTCTGTGATGTTATTCTTGTGTGTTACCCATGATCTAACTAGTGTGTCTTTCAAGGCTTCATCCAGTGCAAACATCCTCTGTGGTACTGGTACCATTTTATCAAATTCATCTAGAAATGTCTCTAAATGATTCAAGCCATCAAATGTTGGAAGATTACTTACCTCAGCGTTAATCGAGCAAACTTCTCTGGTCAATATAGCACATCGTCGTGTAGAGACTTCATACATTCTGTTCTGCCAATTTTCTAATGCCTCTTATGAATCTGATGAGCATGCACTTTCACTTCACCAGCTGAGATTTCCATCTGTTGTAGGATTAATTTAATCCTGCTGTCTTGCTGTCATTTTGTAGATGTTCTCTAGATCGTATGAACGATCTTCTTCCTTGATGGGTTCTATGTATCTGGGACCTTCATCTGGGTCCAAAGGTGAAATTAATTTAATGCCATTACCCTCAAATGTCATTCTTCTCTTCTTTAGGTCAACAACAGTCGAAATGTTGAAAGCCCAATCAATTCCTAGCATCCCAGGATAAGGACATCTATCATCAACAATCTCAATTACTTCGAAGTCTGCAAATGTCCTTACCCCATCGACATCTACTGGGATATGTTCTAGTATTTCAAAGGGGCTCACCGCCTATTGATTATCCATTCTGAGCATGATAGGAGAATAAATCAGTGTAGGTTTTCCCATCAGTTCCTTGGTCTGCTTCATCGCAACATTGACTTCTGATCCTAAGTCCAGGACCACATAGTCCACATCATAGTCTCCAATCTGAGCACTAAGATGTAATTCCTTGTTTGTCCTACTCTTTCTAAATATTTGATGTGTTTCTTTATTCAGCAGAGGATCTACCCTTCCTATCTCATATTTTCTTATCAAGTATTGTAGCTCTTGTACATCTCTTTCATCCTTAATCAAATTAATGCAAGTACATAATAATTCCATAATATTTCTTACCTCTTTTCCTTTCTTGGGCGAGACAGACTGATCGAATGCTAGAGGCATTCCACATTCCCTTACTTCTTGTTTTTCCTTAGACGAAGAATCTTGTCCTTCTACAAATTCTTTCCTTTCTTCCTCAAAATTATGCCTCTCTCTCCTTGGATCGAACAACCGTGTCTTCTCTGTAGCTCTTCTGATCCTTAATCCTTTTGCAATCTTTCCCGGAGGTACCATTACTTCTCCTGTAACAATGCCTCCTCTAGTAATAACAACGACTCTAGGGTCTTCACCGCGAGGTTCTACTGATATTAGTTGTACTTGTTGGTTTCCTCCTCGTCTCTCTTGGAGTTTGGATAACAATACTGGTCAATCTTCAATGACATGATCAAACGATTTACAGTAGTTGCAATGGTACAAGGGTTTTGACAATCCCTTGCCAAATTTCTTGGTTGTGCATAGTTATAGAAAATAATCTGGCCTCTTCCTCAACCCATGCCTCCACCTCGTCGTCTTCCTCTTAATCCACCACAAGGGTTGAAGTTTCCTCTTCATGGGGAGTTGAACTATGTAGTTTTTCCTTCTTGTTGTGTTTCTCCTTGAATTATATATGTATCCCTTAATATTTCATGCATGAGATTGTAAGCCCTACAATCCTTCTCATCATGCCCCATAGACTTACAAAATGTACAATAAAGATTGGTAGGTGTCTAGACATATTTTTTCATATAATAACATTCACCAGGGTGATGTCTAGTTCTATATACCTCGCACCAAGGTACAGTATCCTGTTTCA
Organism: Picea engelmannii; assembly: GCA_009831015.1. Lineage (NCBI taxonomy): Eukaryota > Viridiplantae > Streptophyta > Pinopsida > Pinales > Pinaceae > Picea > Picea engelmannii. The sequence goes on from ML780306.1 coordinate 2,211,923, forward strand.
AAGGACTAGGTGCTCCAGAGACCAAGTATTCATGAAATAGGGGACAACGCTCTTTTTCATGGCCCTATGATTTACATCCGATGCACTGAATATCTTCTCATTATATTTTCCTTTGTCTTTCTTCATATCTTTTAACTATAAAGATAAACTGGTTTACTGATTCGAGATTTGGCTCATACCTGGGATGGCTTCTCCTATAGGGGATCCTTCTAGTTTCATGGCGATATCCAACACTTCAACATGTGAAGCGACTTTCTGTTGCATCAGAGGAACTCTGATATGTGGCAGGAGGGAAGCGATGAACCATTCTTTGTTCTGTTCATCTGGAATCTAAAAACTCAAATGACCTATCAGAGTCTTAAACCTCTGATCAAAATCCCAAATAGGTTCAATTACCTTTTGCTTGATTTATTTAATCTTTGTAATGAACTACGACTCTGACTTAGGTCTCTTGAATTATGCACTCAACACAGTCTTAATTTCATTTAACGGTTTAGGCTATCCAGGTCCTGAAGAAATTCATACACCAATTCAGAGCGCGATCCCTCAAGGTAGTACTAAACTGAGTTCTCTTAACAACTTCATCAGTGACTTGATTGATGCTCCATACAAATTCACATAAGAACCAGTGTTGGTCAGGATCTTCAGATCCATCTCCTCTAAATATAGGTAACCTCATTTCATCTTCCATAGATATTCCTTGGTTTCTCGACTGAGTATGTGCTAAACTTCTTGTAACAGTACTCTGACTTCTCTGACTACTCTGGTTAATGTTGCTAAAACAACAAGAGGAGTAATAGTACTAACTTCGATAGTATGCGCAGTTCCTGAAGTTTTTGGCTCTCCTTGGCGAAGTTCTTCGGTCTGTACTTTCTCTGTTCTTGCGGACTCTGAGTACTCTTTGTATGTTAGATCTGCTTCTTCTCCACTATATAATCCCTCGTTTCTGTAGTTTTTCTTAAATAGGTTCACAAGAGGAACCTCTCTGAATAGTCTCCCATTGCGCGTGTGTCCAACCTCTGTGTCATTTTTGTTGTCTGGATTCTTGAACATTAGCTTTATTGTATCTTCAGGATATTATTGTCATGCAATAACATCTTAATCATCAACTTCAAGAAGTGTAGGAACTTTCCTCTAGGTCCCTTAAAGAAATACCCCTCCACTTGACTATACGATTCTACTCTGTGAATGGAAAACTCAGTAATGTACCCTCCAATAGTGTTATCAAACCAAAGATCCACTACTCTAGACACAACATTATCAACTCTCTTGATATTCTTGATTAGTGTCGTTGTCCAAACCACAGGTGGTTTTGATCTGATCTCAAACTGGGTATCTGTTAATCTGTCTAACCACTTGTATAACTCTTTATGAATTCCCCCAAATAAAAGCTCTCGTATGTTGGTGAAGATGTACCTTCCCAACCAATATTTTGTACTAATTCTAGGATTCTTATTCTTGGCTTCAACAAAGTCCTTCTCTTGTTCTTCTATCCACTTCTGAATTTCTGTCTTCGATGGAATTCACCTTGACATTCCCTCAAAAAGATCATGGTCATAGAAACAGAACCATTTGTTGGCACAGGGGCAGACCAAGGGTTAAACACTTCAACAATGAACCAACAAAACCCTAACTACGGACCCTTTTGGCAACATCTGTGAAGCATATGAAATCTCACCCAAGGTAGAGGCAGGGGGATTGTAGAACTCAGGTGTCTATAACCAATCTAGGACACAGATCTCTGATTACAACACTTAGCAGAGCACTTAGAAAACAATAGGTATTAGTTCATGAGTCTCATTCACATCGCAGGTTAAACCCTTATTACATATCAATGCAGTAACAATAAAGATCAAGCACTTTCAATCACTTAGCACATAACATTAGCTCAGATATAACATTCATTTATCTTCAATACCATTAAGCATTAAGAAAAAACATCATATGCATTCATTATACATTATAACAACAACACTAAGTAGATAAAAAACACCAAGCTCATCAAGACACAAGATATACGTGGTTCACCCCAGTGTGGGGCTATGTCCACCAACTTCTTCGTCTTCTTTATTAGTCTTCAATCTTCTTACATTCATCTTCTCCTATGCACAAAGCCACAACGCCAAGCTCCACAGAGGACATGAGACCTATGCGTTGCACACCATATCCTCCTTCCCAAAACTAGGTCAAGGCACAAAGCCAACTCCTTAGTAGCACAGAGCCTTACATTACACAACCAGTTCACACAAAGCAACTTACAACCTCTTGCACTGAGCCAACATTAACACTTACAACATATTGTGCACATATTCTACCATCCTTCTTACATTGATGTGCACATAGACAACCACACTTATTACATCGCTTAGCTACTTATTTATGCATTTACAAAAAGGCCTAAACATGGGTAAACCCATGGGGTGACATCCCATAACCCACTACATAAACCCTAATAAACCCTTTGCTAGGTCCACAAGCTCGAAAAAGAAGTGATATCCCGCGATCTCAGCTTCGACTGGGTGCTCCATATTCGACCATCCTGTTGAAGTCCCAAAATTGGTCAAACACAACCAATGTTTCCTCAAAACATGATCAAATCCCAACATTCATTGATTAGATAATAATATGCATTGATTCTCATTCTTCATTGTATATCTCTCGTCCTTTTCTTGATAAGAATTTTGTTTATGCTTTAGCTATATATCCTGTGCAGGTTTCCATGAAACACTGACATGGTATCAGAGCTACGCTGCTTGGAGAAATCCAGACAAGCCAAATAATAAGGAAAATCAGAGTTTCGGTGAGCTAAATCTGTGATTGTACCTTTCAGTAGTTATTTCTCCCAAAAATTTATTTTTTTTAGGAAACGTATCACTTGAGAAGTAAATCGACGCATTCTGTAAGTGGATTTTCAACCGTTTGGCGATATTAATCACTGTTTGCTCAGAAAGTAAGTCATAAGATAGCCTCCTAAAACTGATATGAATCTGTGGCCATACATTTCTACATTTATTGCTCCCAAAATATTAAGTTTTTGAGGAAACAACTCCTGCGGAAAGTAAATCGACCCATTATACAAGTGGGTTTTAAACCGTTTGGTGAGATTCCTCACCGTTTTCTCAAAAAGTAAGTTGGAAGATCATCTCTTGAAACTAATACGAATTTTCACTTAAAGTGCCCTTTCTGCCATGATTTCTTAAATTTTCACTTGCAATAAACCGAATCATGAAGAATTCACATGCGTGAAGAAACATCTCGATCTTATGGCACAAGCACTTCAACAGAACAAACTTGGAAACTTCATTCCAAAGGGAGTCAAGAAGGAGAAGAAAGAATATCCTTCTCCTAATATAGGTAATCATCATGCTCTGGTTGCAATTCACTCCTCATCTGATTCATGGATTATAGATTCTGGTGCATCCCATCATATGGAAGCGAAAGAGGAAATTTTCTCTTCTTTGATTCCATGCTCAAGACCCCCTATTCTCATGGGGGATGATACTCTAGTAGTAGTAGTAGGAGGAGAAGGGAGAGTGGAACTCCATAATGTTAGTTTTGAGAATGTTTTACATGTTCCAAATATTTCTATGAATCTACTCTCAGTTTATCAGATCACTCAGAAAGGTAAAAAGGTTGAATTTACACCAGATTCAGTTTCAGTAATTGAAATGCATGACAATTCCATTATTGCAATTCATGAGGTGGATCACAAGTCAAGGTTGTATAAATTCACTAAGTTTTCTGATGACGACTTCTCTATTCTACTTACACATAAGGAGAGTACTTTGCATGCAACTCCAGTGCAACATGCATATACTCTTGTTCTTCCATAAGTTTCATACATCAGAGATGATTCCATACACTTAGATTATGTATATGGAAATAAGAAGGTAGTAGATCCAGATAAGAACCCAATGTCGAAGCTTCAACAGATGCCCAAGAAGGCACAAACCACACTTCAGGTAGTAGGTAACCTTGCAGGGAATCCATTGGATTCGAGGATGACTCGATCTCAACATGAGGATCCTTCTCATGTACTTTCATCTTCAGAACCTACGATGCCCATGCATTGTTTTATGGTTCAATCTACTAATCTACATAACTACAATAGGGTTTTGGGAAAATCATTATGGCAAGAAGCCATGCAAAAAGAGTATGACTCACTCCTACAGAACCAGACTTGGCATCTAGTTCCACTTCCACCAGAAAGGAATATTTTTAGGTACAGATGGGTCCATAGGATCAAGAGGTGTCATGCTAGATAGGTTTCCAAAGGACTTCATCAGATCCATAAAAATGTCTACATCTTCACGAATACTTTCAGTGAGCATAATTTTCAAACTTTGCGGGATCCTCTTGCAGTGAAGAACATAGTTGCCTAGCAACTGCCATTTTCTTCTTTTGATACATTATCTTTTTAGAGGGGGTTTTTTCCCACATGGTTTTCCCTCTTTCCTCATTTTTATTCAATGTTCATTAGTTTCATTGTACATGAGTAACAAAAATATCCTAGTAGCCAGGACTCATTTTTTACTCCATAGTGATGTTCAGGGGGGGTGTTGGAGAAATTTATATTTTCAACACACTAGTTCAGTGGGAGTTAACTGACTAGTTATATTTCAGAATTTTGAATCTTAGACCATCACTATTATTCATGCATTCCTAATTATAGGATGTCATTTCCTATATGAGTGAAGATCACTCACTCATTGATTAGATAATAATATGCATTGTTTCTCATTCTTCATTGTATATCTCTCTTCCTTTTCTTGATAAGATTTGTTTACGTATGCTTTATCTAGATCTCTTGTGCAGTTTCCCCTGAAATACTGACAAGAACTGAGTACATTATTACAAGTGTGAATAAATGTGTTGAGGTCGAACACTTGAATAATCCATCGATCAAGATACATTGATGTATTCCCAACTGTCGATGGTGGGAGAACCTGCCACTAATGACTGCAAGCTTCTAGGTACTCATAGGACTCTAGGCCTCATTTCCATAATAGATGGGATGAATTCGATGGAAGGAGAGCCACTAAAAGGAGAGCATTGAGGAATATATCATCATTCAACATGAGGTGCAAAGCAGGAGCTTGATGATTTGGAGGAAATAAGATGAAGAACATGTTCACAAACCAACGACCCTATGTGTCTTTTGTGTGTGTCAGATGCAAATGGTACATGAAAAATACCCTCTGAATAGAAGCCAATAAGGAAAATTGTTGAAAAAATTGAGGAAACCATCAATAAGGATAATTACATCTAAGAAACTACACAAATCCGAATGTGTGAATAGATGCTGTCAAACACAAGGGAAACCTCCCAGTCAATGACCAATGATCAAATGTCGACTGTTGGGTTCAAGGTTACTTACCAATGATGAAATTAGGACCACGATGCACGATAGAACTACAGATTCATGTAAATATGAGACACACTGAGGGTATGTCAGGAGTTCTGAGGAATGGCCGACATAGGCTTTATAGACATCCTTTGAGAAAGATCATGAGACATATGGAAGAATCTGGCAGCATAGACTCAATGATGAAACTTTGTGATGTAGGAAGCACCAATCAAACTCTCCATAGGGACTGGAAGAGTAACCAGTCAGGGGAGTAAACTCTAAGTAATGAGATCAACTTCCTAAGGTCATGCTAAAACCAAAATTTTGATGACAAGTGGACTTAAAAGTTTTTTCTATGTTCAAAGACGACATGACTTCTTCCAATATAAGATAATATTATTTTCTTTCTCGTCTTTTTTTGTTTTTTCATAGTCAAATGAATGATATGATATAGAGGAGAAAATGAGTGTCGCTAATAAGAAACTAGTTCTAGCAGTGGAACATACCTATGCTCAATGCAAGGAGGTGCAAGCATGATCTGGACACTCAGGGGAATGTTTCCTCTTGGGTATAAGGTGTAAAGATGCAAAGGATATAAACAATAATCTGCTTGGATGATGATGCAAATTGCTGCGGTGATAGGCTTATAATGCAAAAGTGAGAACCGACAATAAGCTCAATACTACAAGCAAGAGAATGAGATGTGATTACAGCTTAACGCCAAACAATATCCTTTTCCGTAATCTTAGTCTACTTGGTTCGAAAAAAGGGGTAAACTTACACCAAATAGACGTCCTTTCAAATTCAATTTATGAGTGTGAAAGAGACAAGTTCACTTGACAATCTTTTTAATTTTTGAGAGATTCAGAAAAGAGATTAAACCAGACTCATTGGTAGTTTCCTATGCAGCATGTCATGGGGGAGGCCAGGGCTCTCATGCAAGACTTCTGTGAAAGGTAATCAACTTACGAACAACTGACAAAAGATTGGGAAAACCCAAATATTTCCAAGTAGAGGGGGATAAAATACTTACGGAGGTTAACTTCTCAATGATATATGATGGAGGTTACCTTTGAAACAGAATAGAATAAGGAATTTTATACCCCATAAGACCATCCTAGTCAAAGGGAACCTCCCTAAGACTTGGAGGGAGCATACTCGGGGAGAGTAAAATGCTCTTTGGTTCATAAGGTACCGGACTAGAAATGTTAATAACATGGTCACAAGATGCCTCACTCCTCAAAAAAGGAGTGGTGTTGGGATAATATTGCATCGACATGACTGTTGTGTCAACCAAAGAAGAAATAGAATGTTGGGAAACCAAAGACGACTCTGAACTTGAAGGGTTATCAGACAAGGACTGCACTTCTTCTACTACAACAGTAGTAGGACATAAGTGAGTTAAATGACCTCCTTTGAAAATCCTACGAAGGAAATTGGACTTACGTCCTATACGTTGAGGCTTCTTAATCATATGAATTCCCCCAACATCACTCACAATGGTTGGTGACATACTCTCAGGGCGACTTGGCAGAGATTGGTGGTTCATCTCCCACATGATGTACAGAGGTTGGTGATGATTCTCCAACATGGTTGATTGGGGTTGGAGATGTGATGTCAGTATGACTCATGGAAACTAGAGTCGTTCCCCTAGCATGACTTGCAGGGGTTGGACTCGTGGCGACAGTTGGTTGCGGCATTTGAGACCAAGGTCCTGGGAAAGACTGGTTTTGAGAAATTGCAGGCCAGGAAGGGTTCTGTCTACACCTTCTCTCTTCCTAGTAGGGTAGTATCCTCCTCCAACTTGATTCATAGAGGTTTGTAAAGGCATCATCATCGAAGCATATGTTTGTGAAGAGAAAAAAGTTTTACAAGGGTTACTTAGGTGAGGATATATATTTCCACCAGACGGAGGGATTCTGTGAAGGGGGTATCTCGTACCATAAAACTGACCCCCTACGTATGAAATAGTAGAGGAAAGATGGAGGTTTGTCATGGGAAAAGTGTTTGTAGGAATTGTCATATCGGATGAAGGATATATAGACAGGGTGTAATAAGTAGAAAAAACACCCATTTGAGCACTCGCTCCTGGAAAAGTGAAGATAGGATTAGATCCATAAGAAGGGAAATTCAAATCTCCCATTGTGAGATTCGGTTGAGGGATATGAATCCCTTCAAACGAAGATGTATACAAAGGAGTCATCATGCCCCCAGATCCAAAAATAGAATTCATATAAGAAAGTGAGGGAGAGGATGGAAAGGGTGAAGGCACATTTAGAATATCAAGAGGAATATGATTAGAGACCCAAGGTATTGATTGAGTATCATGATTTTGTATACCATTATGAAACACAGATAAATTCATCCCCATGAAATGAGCGAATTCCATGGGGGAGGTATCAACAAATGAGGGAGTCAAAGGGGCTCTAATATCCATAATAATGAAAACTCATGGCGCAATACAAAATCCTAAAGTCAACTAATGATCAAAGAGCACACCTAAATAAAAAAACACCAATATGCACACAAACATGATAAAGTGCCTGAAAGGGGCCTCCCTCACTAAAGTAGGTATGCCTCGCCCAAGAGGGGCCTAAGACTCCCTGAAAAATATCAAAGGTATCAGAATTATAATAAGGGCCCTATTTGGCTTAACAACCAATCAGTCAGGTCTCCATGGAGAGGTAATCCTCCAAAAAGGTTGTGTGTTGTCCGACCCTTATCAGACCCAAGGTACCTGTAGATCAATAACCCTTGGAAGTAACCTATGTGGTATCTATGTCAAGTAACTAAGAAGCCATGATATAACTGATTCACAGGTGAACATTCATAAGTCATGTCCAGCGTATGGACAGAGTAACAAATCCAGAAGCCTTGAAATCACCGCCTCTCACAGAGGTAAAGGTACTAGCAAGATTCCCATATACGAATAGATCCCCAAAAATATATCTGACGCTGAGAAGGAATTGGGGGGATATCCCCTCAACCAACTTCACACGACCTCATGCTTAACTCCTTTGTAAGTGGAGCCTCCTAACGTGGCCCATTATATAATGGATTTCACCACTCCCTTAATCAGAAACATATGTTCATTTAATAGCCTTGGAGAAGTTTACTCACAAAATCCTATTCCAAGGCTCTAAATCCTAAGCTAGTTTGTGCACCCTAGAAAATAAAATTGTTTCTAATCAATTTTAAATTATCAACATTTCTTTTAGTGGCCTTGCTTACTCAAAAAAGGTGCGGTAGTGAAACTCATGATGTTATGACTCAACAAGTAAAATAAATGAATATGAATAAAGTGAAAAGTCCTAACTTTCATTCCCAATAAATGATAATCTTTTCAAACTGCAATTTTCAATTTAATTCTACAATTCAAAATAAGATGCAATCTTTCCATACATGTACTAAGATCAATGATAAGAACCCAAAAGATAAAATGCCAATAATGAAAAATGTTTAATATTTTTGTATTTTCAATATAAAATAATGAAAATGCAAGGGTTGAACAACAACTTGATATAAATATTATATTGTATGTAAACAAAGACAAACTAAGTAGGATATAAAGAAGAAAACACCAAGCCCAAGATGTAAGGACAATCAATGAAAAGGATGATGGGAAAGGAACTGCACGAAAATTCAATCAAAGAAAGGTTTTGTTCACTCTGTAGGCACTTAATAGTCATAATAGAGACCTAAGAAGACTCAACAACCATCAAAACTTACCCAACAAACATCAAACTTAGCAACCAAGAATACAAGAATGATGTATGCGATTGTTCAGGAGAAAACCGCGTATATATGCATCTTGCAGAAGGACAACATGTGTATGTACGTGACTGCCAGGTTAAGGATAAGGCTAAGAAACTCAGACTCAAAATGATTAGAGGTTGTCAAGCAACTAGATGACAAGAAACTCAATATAAACGAGAGCAATCAAAGGCGAAAAACACTCCAACACCGAAAATAAGATTCTATCCCCAATATGGTCACCAATTCTATTAGAAGGAAAATCTCTCTATGGCATGGGGTAAGCCACAACAAATGAAAATGACTGCATAAATCAAATCTAATATAAAGTATGCTATATAAAAAAATATGATAACAAGACAAGATGGAAATCCTACCTCATCCAGACGTTCGACGAAGTCCACCATTGAGAACTTGACCCAAAGCAATACACTTGCAACTTGTCCTCAACAACCAAGATACACAAGCATATGGTGATAATATATAAAGTTAGCACATTCAATAACATAATCCATCAATATTCATAACAAATATTCCCATGGAATAACAATTCAAATATTTTCAAGACATTAATTGGATGAGAAAAGAGTATTTCTATTAAAATGTATCAACATAAGTGTATGAATTAAAAACTTTCGTTTCTGCATGATTCAGAACCGAGAAACTAAGTCCCTTCCAACTGGGTCTCCACCACTTCAATCTTCCATCAAAGGAAATCTCATATAAGGGAGACAATGAGGTTCTCAATCAAGTAGGGAAGAGCTTGGGCGCTGAACAATATGTTCAAACTTGAAAGGATAAAGGGATGTAGAGTCAATATGAAGCGAATAATTTCTCCATAGTAAATTTTCTCTCAAAGTTTAATTCTTCTCCTCTTTTCCACAACTTGTATATGGCCCATTTATAACCTTCAAATGGAACTCAAGGGCCGATTCAAAATGTTTCCAGTATATGGAAGGTCAAGGATCATGGATCTCGTGACGTGACATGGAAACCCAACACCATTTTTTAATTTTGGACACAAAATCTGATGTACGCGAGTTGTAATGGATAACATGTGTATACACATGTTGTATAGCTATTAGGGCGTGTATATGTGGAAAAATATATTTTTTTTCTCTCGGAACTACAAAAACGGACTTCAAGTCTACATAGGGAAATGGAGAAAAGGCCTTCTGAGAAAATTTGCATAGGGCGAGGCAAATATTTCTATAACAGGTATGCATTGGCAATGGTATGCATTGGTATGGTATGCATTTTCGTTCCATTTCCTTGTATGGTATGCATTGGAAATGGTATGGTATGGTATGCATTGGAAATGGTATGGTATGGTATGGTATTGTATGCATTGGCAATGGCAATGGTATGCACTGGCAATGAAAATGATATGCATTTCCTTTCCATTGTATGGTATGCATTGGAAATGGTATGGTATGCATTGGCAATGGTATGCTATGGTATGGTATGAATTGGTAATGGAAATGGCAATGGTATGCATTGGTATGGTATGGATTTCCTTTCCATTTCCTTGTATGGTATCCATTGGCCATGGTATGGGATGGTATGGTATGGTATGGTATGCATTGCCAATGGTATTTATTGGCAATGGAAATGGTATGCATTGGAAATGGAAATGGTATGCATTTCCTTGCCATTGTATGGTATGGTATGAATGGGAAATGCCATGCTATGCTATGGTATGCATTGAAAATGGAAATGGAAATGGTATGTTATGGTATGGTATGCACTAGCAATGGAAATGCCAATGGTTTGCATTGGAAATGGTATGCATTGCCTTGCCATTGTATGGTATGCATTAGAAATGGTATGGTATGGTATGGTATGTGTTAGGATATTTAGACACTTAGGAGTTAGTTAAGATATACTTGGTCTAATATGTCATTAGGTAAAAGTGTGTTTCTTAGTGTGTTTCTTTAGTATGCATTTGTAGTTAGGAAATCCGACGGCCATGATATGTTCCCGACATAGATTGATTTGACGATTCATACTCTCCTTGGTATTAACAGCCATTGATCCATGGCTTAACACTCAATTGGTCCATGATATCTATTTAAATATCATGGAGGGTCATTTTCCGATGATCAATTATGAGAAACTCTATTGTAAAATCTCTATGTAATCTTTTTCTTTTGCATTAATAAACTGCTCCAAGTGGTCGCGTTGGCTGGGGCTGAGGATGTTTCCTTGTAGGGGTTTTACCATGTGAAAACATCGGTGTGTTGATATTTGGTCTATTTATGTGATTGGATACTAAAGGTGTTCATCCTCTATTGGAATACATGTTTTGTCGAACATGGTATCAGAGCCTATTTGAAGACTCACTCCTGTTGTATATCGAGATCGTGAAGCCGAGTTGCCTCATCTCCATTTTATACCATTTTCATACATTTCTGGGCTGAGAGGATTGTTCCATTGCATTCAGAGCACTCATTTCATTTAGGAACACCTTTTTTTTCACTCGAAAAAGTTTTCGTTTGCCCAAGATACGACCATTTCAATCAGATCCGGAGGTATAAAGCTTGAATACACATTTTTAAAATTTTTGCAGAGTAGTATTTTGGTTTTATTTCTATTTTGTATTATTTATTTCCGGGTTGCTACTCTTTTATATATGCATATGCTCTTTTCCCCATGCCCTGTGCAATCTCGGAAAAAAAAAAAACAGATAGGAAAAGGTGCATCTTCCGGGTAAGCTAACTGATATCTAATCCTTGTTGTCATCGAGAAGTGAAATTTTTTTCTTGTGTGAAAAGAGTTTTTTTTTAGCACGGTATCCTAGGCCGTCTTCAAGAACAAAAACAACCCCAATCCTCCTTCTGAACATTACAATATGCTTTGTTAGACCATTTGGCTAAAACTTGCCTTATTAAGTAAGAGGTCTTGAGTTCAAGTCTCTCTTTTGTTACTTTTTTGAAAAAGTTAATGCTTAAATTGTAAAGTGTATTTCACTTCAAGTATAAAAGTGAATCACTATAAGTAGCTTTAATATTTTATTTTAGAGTTATTTATTTTGCATGCATCGTTTCTGTTATAAAGTAACTTTATTGTAAAAGTGATCCCCACTTCTCTTTATAAAAGTGGGTCACTTCATAAAGCAACTTACACTATCACATGGTTAGTTGGTTACTGTTTATGCATTCTTTTAAAAGGGCATAACTCTCACATCGGAAGTCCATTTTCAGTTCCATTTTTTTTTTAAACCGCATAACGTTTCGATGCATTTCCATCCAAATAATCAGTTTCAGTTTTTAAATCCACATTATCTACATATTTTATATGGATTCTACAAGTAATGTCTTGCTTACTAGAAACAACTACTTCCAATGGAAATCTCATATGGAAGATTTATTAAGAAGTAAAGGCATGTACCAGATTACCTTGGGAAAGGAAAAAGCACCCACTGATGATGATAAGAAAGATGAATGGGATAATAGGAGTGACGAAGCACGATGACTAATCAAAATGTCCATCTCTCCTGATTTAAGGTACCACCTTCAAGAAATTGATGACCCCGAAAGAAGCTTGGGACAAGATTGAATCTGTGTTTGGTAAACTCAATATTATTCGAACAAAACAGCTAGAAAATCAAATACTGATCTTGGGTCCAAGTGATTTTTCTTTCCTTGGAGACTATCTATCTAAGTTTAAAACACTCAGAATTTTATATGAAGAATGTAAGATAAAAATGGAGGAAGAGCATTGCATCTATCGTATTCTTTCTAAGTTAGGTAGTGCATATTGTGTGTTTGTATCTACCTTTTATGACATGAGAGAGGCTCTAGGGAAAGATTATGAAAAACCCACTCTTGAGTCATTTTGTGATGCTTTGATTAGAGAGGAAGATAATCTTATACAATTTGGAGTGATCAACACTGTAGGTACCTCTAACAAAGCCTTAGTTTCCCAACAGAAACATAAACCCAAGTATCCCAAGAAGAAACATCCTCGCTACAACAACAAGAAATATAAGGGTCCCAAACCCGCTTAGACAACTTCAACTCCTAATGGTGACAAAGGAGAAAAATATAAAAATAAGAAGACTGACAGACATTGCAACTTTTGTGATAAAGATGGTCATGATGAGTCCAAATGTTTCAAGAAGATGGCATCTTTAGAAGCAACGATGAAAAAGCACAACATCAATATTGATTCTACTTCTTCTTCTTCTTCTCATGGACATGCACTTTCTGCTTCTAGTTTCTCCTTCAACACAAATTCTACTTCTTCTTCTTATGAGTGGCTTATTGATTCAAGAGCATCTTATCATATGACTAAGGATAAATCCATAGTTTCTACTCTAAATGAATGTAACACCAATAAAATATTTTTTGGTGATGATAGATCTCTTAGTGTTGTAGGATCTAGAACAATTCAAGTAGATAATGGTCATTTCAATGATGTATTATGTTTTCCAAGTCTTTCTTGTAACCTTCTATCAATATATCAAATCACTCATTCAGGTGAAGCTAAAACCGTAGAGTTTTCACCTCACCAAGTTGTAATCAAGAATCTAAAAGATCCTAAGCATGTTCTTGCAACTGGAATTGCTGATGATATTACCAGGTTGTACAAGTTTGACAACTTTGGGTCATCAACTTTTTCATCAGTTTTTGTTGCTCATAGAGATGACTTGAGAAAACTTTGGCATGAGCATTTTGGTCATCTAAACTATCGCTCATTGCAACAACTATGTAATCAACAGATGGTGACTGGTCTTCCTCTTGTTTCATGCAGAGATGGTGTTTGTGTCGGTTGTGTTCTTAGCAAACATCATCGGGACAGTTTTGACAAACGTGCCTCTTGGCATACCTCGAGCCCTTTATAGCTTGTTCACAGTGATTTGTGTGGTCCATTTTCTTCTCCTTCTTTTTATAGGTGCAAGTATTTATGAACTTTCATTGATGATTTTTCTAGACATACTTGGGTTTACTTCTTAAAACTTAAGAGAGAAGTTTTTGACAAGTTTCTGGCCTACATGACCCTTGTAGAAAAGAAATATGGACATCAAATTCAAAAGTTAAGAACAAATAATGCAGGAGAATATATGAACAATAATTTAACAAGTTATTGCACTACACAGGGCATCCAAATCAAACACATTGTTTCATATACACCACAACAAAATGGTGTTGCTGAGAGAAAGAACCGCACAATATTAAAAGAAATGGCTAATTGTATGATCCAATCTAAGGGATTAAGTCTAAAGTATTGGGTGGAAGAAATCAAATGTGCAAATTACATAGTCAATCGCACTCCCACAAAGGCTCTTAAAAATATAACACCAGAAGAAGCTTGGACTAAAATTAAAGTAGATGTAAGTCACTTTCGTGTATTTGGCAGTATAGCATGGGTTCACATTCCTGATGAGAAAAGGAAAGCGTTGTAGCCTAAAAGTGAGAAGTGTATATTTGTTGGTTATTCTGAAGATTTCAAAGGTTATAGACTTCTTCAACCACATTGTAATGAAACTTTTCTTATAAGAGATGTTATATTTGATGAAAATATCTTGGCCTACGAGCCTAATTTGACAGTTGTGCCTTCTTCGTCCTGTGATCCATCTTCGACGTTTGTGCCTTATTCTGTTCCTATTCTAGTTTCTTCTTTAGATGATGACAGTGAGAATGAAAATCCACCTTCGCCTATTGATATTCCTCCAAATGAGTCCTTTGAACCTGAACAAGCATCGGTTCCACTGCTTCCTAGATGGGTCCATTCAACAAGAGAAGCAGCTGGTGATATTGTCGGTGATCCTTCATATCAGCGTCGAACACATTCACAGTTCCAGTGAGCCTCTTCTCTTTTGGCTCAAGTTTCAGAGACTCATGATCCAGAGACATTTGCAGAAGCTTCAGGTCATCCATATTGGGATACATCAATGAATGAAGAGTATCGTTATTTAATGGAAAATGATACTTGGGATCTTGTGCCTCTTCCAAAAGGAAGAAAACTTGTGAGATGTAAATGGGTCTATAGAGATAAGTATGCATTGGATGGAAGTGTTGAAAGACACAAGGCTCAATTAGTTTCCAAAGGATTCTCCCAAGTTGAAGGAATTGACTATAATGAAACCTTTTCCCTTGTAGCCAAAATCAATTCCATCTGCCTTGTTCTTGCCCTTGCTGCCTCACATAAATGGGAGGTCCATCAGATGGATATTAAATCTGCCTTCTTGCGTGGTGATTTGAAATAATAAATCTACATGGAACAACCTCTTGGATTTGTCCATAATGACTCTAGCCTTGCTTGTCACCTTAAGAAATATCTTTATGGTTTTAAGAAAGCTCCTCGAGCTTGGTATGCCAAAATGGACATCTTTCTTATTGACACCAGATTCTCTGGATGCCATTCTGATCCTAATGTTTATACCAAGAAAGTAGGAATCCATCTCATAATCATTGTCCTTTATGTTGATGACCTTATCCTTACTGGTAGTGACTCAAAAATTTTAAACCATGTGAAAACCAGCCTTAAGAAGAAATTTGAAATGATAGAATTATGTTTTTTTCACTATTTCCTTGGCCTCCAAGTTTTGCAAACCAATGAAGGAATTTTTCTTTCCCAGTCTAAGTATTCTTGTGACCTTCTTCGTCACTTTCACATGGATGATTGTAAACCAACCCCTTCTCCCTTCCAGTCTAGAATCAAGCTTATTTCCACCTATACTTCTCCTGAAGTTGATGCCACCCTGTACCATCAATTAGTTGGTAGCCTCTTATACTTGACTCATACCTATCCTGATATTTCCTTTGTTGTTGGTCTTGTTTCCTGGTATATGCAAACACCCAATGAAAGCCATTGGAAATCATATAAAAGGATACTTTGCTATGTCCATGGTACAGTTCAATTTAGGACACATTACAGTTCAGGGGGGACTCCTTTATTGGTTCGTTTCACTGATTCAGATTCGGTCGGCGACCCTAATAATCAGAATTCTACTACAGCTTATATTTTGAGCCTTGGTTTAGGACCTGTCACTTGGGCCTATAAGAAACAATAGGTTATTTCACTTTGTTTAGCAGAAGCAGAGTATCGAGCAGCCGTAAATGCAAGTCAGGAAGCTTTGTGGCTTCAATAAATCCTTTTAGAGTTTGGATTCGAGCAGTGGCATCTGACCAACCTTTGGTGTGACAATCAGAGTGCCATCCAACTTGCCAAAGACCCAGTTCAACATCATCATAGAAAGAATATCGAGCTACACATGCACTTCATCAGAAATCTCATTCATGATCAAGTTATTAAAGTGCTCTTTTTCCCTACAGAAGATCAATTTGCAGACATTTTCACAAAGTCTCTTACAGAAGTGAAGTTTTCCAAACTTTGATCTATGTTAGGAGTTCAGGAACCTGTCATTAAGGGGCGATAGGATCTAATGCCTCCTTCCTTCTCCTATTGTGTCAGAATTGTAAATCCTTCAATCATATCCCAAGTTGTTCTCAAGGGGGGGTGTTAGGATATTTAAACACTTAGGAGTTAGTTAATATCTACTTGGTCTAATATGTCGTTAGGTAAAAGTGTGTTTCTTAGTGTGTTTATTTAGTATGCATTAGTATGCATTTTTAGTTAGGAAATACGACGGTCACGATATGTTCCCGACATAGAGTGATCCAAAAGTTCATACTCTCCTCGATCTTAATGGTCATTGATCCATGGATTAACACCCGATTGGTCCATGATCTCTATTTAAAGAGCATGGAGGGTCATTTGTCGATGATCAATTATGAGAAACGCTATTGTAAAATCTCTCTTTAATATTTTTCTTTTGCATTAATAAACTGCTCCAAGTGGTTGTGTTGGTTGGGGCCGTGGATGTTTCCCCGTAGGGGTTTTACCATTTGAAGACATTGGTGTGTTGATCTTTGATCTGGTTATGTGAGTGGTTACTGAAGGTGTTCTTCCTCTGTTGGAATACCTGTGTTGTCGAACAATATGCATTGCCATTGGCAATGGAAATGGTATGGTATGCATTGGCATTGGCAATGGAAATGGTATGGTATGCATTGGCAATGGTATGGTATGCATTGACAATGGTATGGTATGCATTAGAAATGGTATGCTATGGTATGGTATGCATTGGAAATGGATATGGTATGCATTGCCTTTCCATTTCCTTGTATGGTATGCATTGGCAATGGTATGGTATGGGATTCATTATCAATAGTATGCATTGGAAATGGAAATGGTATGAATATGCAATGGTATGCATTGGATTTCCATTGTATGATTGGAAATGGTATGGTATGGTATGGTATGCATTGGCATTGGCAATGGCAATGGAAATGGTATGTTATGATATGGTATGCATTGGAAATGGGTATGGTATGCATTTCATTTCCATTGCCTTGTATGGTATGCATTGCAATGGTATGCTATGGTATGGTATGCATTGACAATGGATATGGTATGTATTTCCTTTCCATTTCCTTGTATGGCATGCATTTCCAATGGAAATGGTATGCATTTCCTTGCCATTTGATGCAAACCCCCACCACCTCCAGGGGTTCGCGTGATCTCCCGGTCTAGGATCATTCACATTGGAGCTAAATTAATTCTCAGATCCCTACTGGATCCTCTTTTAATGTTCACAAGCCCTTAATTTCCTTGTGCAGGTCCCACAAAGACCCGCAGGTTCCTTTTCTAAGCCCCCTTTGTTTATTTTATCAAATTTGGGTGTTATACTCTTAATGTCAGCCAAAATCGCATGTGACCGAGGGATATGACCAAGTGTCTAACAAAATGTGATAATTCAATGCACCAAATCTTCGGGCTCTAGGAGTCTTCACAATATAACACTTCAATCCCTTTGAATTCTAAATTGGTGAATTCTCTTGGAGTCTCACATATCAATGATCCACAACTTCCCAACAACTAACATTTGTGATCTTCTTAGAAACTATGAGCTTCAGGATTTCTTTCTCCTTATCACCACCAAACCTCTAGATTATCTAACGTCGAAACGATGAAGGGTTGGGGATATACCATCTTGCTCCATCCTAGATCTATGATCCAGAATTACTCCACGCTCCAGGGCTTTGAAGATTTTCATAGATTGAACCACGCTTCCTTCCGGAGTACCGAACTCTGAACACGTGAAGGGTATCAATCAACAGTCCATGCGTCCACACCAACAGACTGTTGAGATGGAATCTGGCCTTCAATCCTTATGAGATTTTTGACCCAAACCAAATTTCACCCAAATTCCTCCAGAGTGCCAAATATTCGAACCCCTGTGATATTTTGAAACGTGTCCTCGATGCCAATGGTCAAGATCTTCTCTGGGCTTCGGAGCTTCAGGGTTTTTTCATGCTCTTGAAACAACTTTCTAGTTCTCTCATACTACTGGTCTTCCAAACCACTCACAGTCTATTGACACGTGGCCCTGATGCCAATGGACAAGATCTTCTTTGGTACTTTGGAGCTTCAGGATTTAGCTCGCACTTACAACCACAACTCAATTTTTTCGAAGCGGTGAATTTCGAAGAACTTACGGGTTATCATCCGTGCTACTTACCTAGATCCAAAGCTTGTCGATATTTGCACTCAGATTCAAAGACTAAGATCAGTTCTCCTTTCCTGTACGCTCCCCTTCATGTATGGGGTTGATCTATGGGACCAAATCAAATCTTATAGCTAATACAATGGTTGTTGTTTTTCCTCCTCTGTTGCGGCTGCGCTTTCCCTCCAATGAACAATTTCTCAAACTCTCAAAGGCTTGACCTTTGAATCTTCTTCTCTTCATGGCTCACTCCTTGGCCTCTGCTTCCATTTTGGAAAATGCTACTTATCCTGAGATTTGTTCAACACTTCGAATGAATTTTGGGTGTGCACTTGCACTCTTCTACAATCTGAAACTTGGTATGGTTTCTGGTACACACTTGTGTGATTTATCTTGATCTTTCAATTTCTCAAACTTCAAGGGGTTTAGTCCCTTTGTTCCTCTAGAATACTTCTTGTGCCCTCTCAGAATCCATGCTCTTTTTCTAAGATTTTGCACTTGAAATACTTGGCCTCTGTCGCGGTCCTGGTGCTTGCCTTCTTAATCTTGGGACTTTGATAGTCTATTGAACACTCCTTGCACCTCTTCTATATACAAACTCACACTATCTCTCCTAACTTGTAATTGTTCGAAATTCACAGGGGCTCGACCCTTTGATCTCCAAATGATTTATTCTATGCTCCTGGTAGTCACACTCTTCCTCCTGAGCTTTATCAACACTTGTTGAAGTGTTGGATCTATACATTCTTTGCACTAGCCTCCTGAGTCTTGGACTATAAATAATCACTTGTGCACTCCTTGTTCTTCCTCTGTGTAGACTTGCATTTCTCCTCTTGAGATTAACCTTCTAGTATACCAACTTGGAAACCTTCTCACAAAACTCCTAAACAAGTTCTTGCACACTCCTTGCGCTGGCTCCTTAGATTCTTTAGTAATTATGGTGTGCGCTTCATGCACAACCTTTCCTTATGAGCTTGTGAATATTTCTAGTGTTCCCACCTAGAACGATCCTCACAGAACTCCTGAATGAGTTCTTTAGCACTCCTTACGTTGGATTTTTAGAGTTTTCTAACAACTCTAATGTGCACTCCCTTCACTACCATAAGAACCCACAACACTGATAATTTCACACACATCCATGGAATTAAAATATTCCTGCAAATAAATACACTAAACTCATAACATTCACAAACATGCACATACATTCACACAGAAACATAGAAATACTCAAAAAATGAACTTAATTTCTATTAAGAGTGAATGTTTTCAATACTGTACAAGGCTTACAATGTTGGAATACAACAGAGTCTCAGCTCCTTCTCTTAACAACTACTAACTAAACTCTTTTGAGTACATATTACATACATTTATGCATGAGGGGGATTCACGAGCCTTCCCTCCAGATAATATTAGTGCTTTCATTTCATAATTAAAAGCAACCTACCACTAATATTATTACAATAAATGTTCATTTTCATATTCATATATGAGGTGATGCTCAGGATCTGTACAACTATGTCTCATTAAAGGCATTTTACATTTATCGTTATAAAATACAAGGTCTTGGCCTTCCTCGAGCCTTACAATATTAAATTTCCTTAAATTTTATATTTAAACTAAAAAATGAGGTCCTACTCATGGATCCTCTGCTACTACTTTTGAGATACTCTTGGGTCCCAAACTTCACTCTTTTTTTGTCCACTCGTTTGGCAACATCGTTTCTTCATGGAGATCCTCAGTCTCCCGAGATTCCATATTTTACTATGCAGTGCCCCACTGGCTCTTCTTCTATACTCTACATTTCTCACTTGTCTCTTGTTGTTTCTTATGTAAATCTCTTCTGCATTCCTTCTCTCAAACATCCTTACCATCAACATTCTTATTACTTCAATTTCAATGTCCATCCTTTACTACAGTTGGCACATAATGTTGTGTTTCACTACAATGATTTCATTGTGGTTTACTACCACAATGTTATCCTCTATTTATTTCATTCCTGCAATAACATGTTGCAGGGAATTCATCTCAAGTTGTTGGCTTCTCTCATATGCCACTTTTCCAACTACAATATCATCTCGAACTATAGGCTTTTTTAATAGGTGCTCCAACAACTCAACCTCTTTGTCTAGTTGATCTATGGTTTGGTTCCTCTCCTACAGTCTGCTTTGCTACTGCATCTCCTTTTCTTCATACAGATCAAAGGAAAGATCATTATGATCTTTCATGCTGAATTCATATCTTGTGGCATGGGCTTTCCACTCCACTGCACACTCCAATTCCACAATGATATTACTAAGATTCTGCTCAACCACCTCCTCTAACAGTTTTATTTCTTCCAGTTCCTTCGCTCTTCTTTCATCTCCTTGTGTTGGTACAAGTCCATCTTCATCTAGCTTCATCTTAGGTTGGAATTATTCTCCACTTTTCATGGCCACATCCTTATCGAAGTCTTCCTCTATATCTGTATTTCTTAACCAATCCTCCAGCATCTTGAACTCCTTCTCCCACTGAGTGAGCATTTTATCTGAATTCTCCTCTTCTTCTTCTCTCCTTTATTGGGAAGATTTAAGTGTATACTCTTTCTTCTCCTTCATGAAAGTCTCTATTGGATGTCTTTCTTCTCCTCCATGACAGTATCTACTGGATGTCTTTCTTCTCCTTCACCTGCATCACACACACTATTAGTTTTAAAAACATTTGGCCCCATGGCCTCTTCCCTAGATGCCTCCTGCATCACTTCCTCATGTGAAACACATGCACTGGCCTCTATTGGGATGCTTGGAAGGAATATACTGACTCCCCCAATGATAAAAATCAACCTCTGATCTTCCTCCTTGAGAGATGAAGTATTTAACTTCTCATCATCTTCATTCACATGGTCTGCAACCCCACATGAATCTCCATGCTAATGAGGCTTTTCTCCTACCTCTTCCTCTTATCATTTCAACACTCCTTGTTGATCCAAACTCTCCTCTGATTTCTTGAGACTCTCACACAGTCTCATCTTATCTTTTCCCACCTAGCAACCTAAATTTTCCAATATTCCCTCCTAGAAGTCTTTGATATCGTCAACTAATCTCTTCCCATTGACCTCCTAGAAATCTGTGAGATCTTCAACTAATCTCTCTCCTCCATCGAGGATTTATCCATATTCCGGTTCACAAATGTAAACCATATCTTCCTCTATGTCACTGAGGTTTTCCACTTTCCTCAGCCAAATCCTCAACATCATCTTCTTCCTCCTGGAAATCAACTATTGAATAGACCACTTTACCTTACTCTTCATGGGCCACTCATACCTCCAACTTCCTTGCTTCATTTTCTTCCATTGCAAGGTTAATTTGTTGAGCTCCTCTCTAGTCTCATTGAGATCGTTATCCATTTCCTCTCTACTCATTTTATTGCAATATCCTCTCGTACCTTTTCAATGGAATTCAATAGCCATTCTTCTCCTCTCTCTGCCCTATTGGAAAGTCTATTGCCTACTGCGCACCTTCAAACAATTCTTCACACATAGAGCATCAATACTCTGTCTCTTCCTTACCACTTCTTCTCTCTATCCACTATCTACAAACATAATCCCACACTGATACCACTTGATGGTATAAAAGAAAATCTTTTCTACACTTTGATGCCACTTGATGAAAATCCCCACCACTGCTTAGGGATCGTGCGACCTCACAGTCTAGGATTGTTCACATAGGATATGAATTATCTCTTTGATACCTGTTGGATCCTTTCTTAATGTTCAAATGCCCTTAATTTCCTTGTGTAGGTCCCACAAAGACCCACAGTTTCTTTCTATAATCCCCCTTTGTTTTTATTATCAAATTTGGGCGCTATCCCTTTAACGTCGACCAAAATCGCATGTGACCGAGGGATATGACCGAGTGCCTAAAAAAACATGCTACTTCAGTTCTTCAAAGCTTCGGGCTCTAGGAGTGTTCACAATATAACACTTCAATCCCTACGAACATCAAATTCGTGAATTCTCTCAGAGGCTCACAGATCAACGATCCACAAATTCCGAGGAGCTAACAACTATGATCTTCTTCGGAACTCCGATATTTCGGAGCTATTTCTCCTTATCACTACCGAATCTACATGTTTTTGAATGTCAAACTGGTGAAGGGATAGGAATATATGGTCCCACTCCATCCTATTTATACAGTCCATAATTACTCTGGGATCTCGGGCTTCAGATCTTTTCATAGCTTCAACCATTCTTCCTTCCAGAGTACTGAACTTCAAACATGTGAAGGGTCTCGATCGACGGTCCACACCAACTAATGATCAAGATGGACTCCAACCTTTGAGCCTTCAGGGATTTTTGACCCAAACCAAATCTCACTCAAATTTCTCTGGAGTGATAAATCTTAGAACCCCTACGATCTTTCTACATGTGTCCCTGAAGCCAACTGTTAAGATCTTCTCTAGGATTTTTAGCTTCGAGGTTTTTTCATGCTCTTGCAAAAACATTCTAGTTCTCCCAAACTATTGGTCTTCTGAACCAATCGCAATATGTTGACACGTGGCCCTGATGCCAACAATCAGGATCTACTTCGGGACTTTAGAGCTTCGGGATTTAGCTCACACTTACAACCACAACTCAATTTTGTTGAAGTGGCAAAGTCTGGAGGACTTCAGGGTTATCGTCTATGTTACTTACCTGGATCTAAAAGTTGTTGATCTTTTCACTCAGATCTGATGAATTGGATCTATTCTCCTTTCCTATGCGCTCCCCTTCCTATCTGGGTTAATGTATCGACCCATAACAATTCTTACAACCAATCCAACGGTTTTTTAATCTCCTCCTCTGTTGCGGCTGCACTTTCCCTCCAACGAAGGATTTCTCACATTATCAAAGCCTTGACTTTTGAATATTCTTCTCTGTAGCGCTGAATCCTTGGCCTCTGCTTGCATTTTGGAAAATGTTACTTCTCCTGAGATTTGTTCAACACTTCAGATGAAGTGTTGGAACACACTTGCACTCTCCTATAGTCTAAAACTTGGTCTGGTCTCTGGCGCACACTTGCGTGATTTATCCTGAGCTTTTGATTGCTCAAACTTCAAGGGGTTTAGTCCCTTTGTTCCTCCAGAATATGTCTTGTTCCCTCTAGACACTCACACTCTTTCTCATGATCTTTTGTACTTGAAATAATTTTCCTCTGGAACACTCCTGGTTCTTTCCTTCTTAAGTTTGGGACTTTGACAGCCCCCTGTGCACTCCTTGCACCTCTTCTTTGGAAGAACTCACACTATCTCTCCTAATATTTTAATTGTTCGAACTTCATAGGGGCTCGACCCTTTGTTATCCAAATGATATCTTCTACCCTCCTAGCACTCATGCTCTTCCTCCTGAGCTTTATCAACACTTATCAAAGTGTTGGCTCTATGCACTCTTTGCACTAGCCTCCTGAGTCTTGGACTGTAAAGAATCACCTACGCATTGCTTTCTCTTTCTCTATGTAGACTTCCACTACTCCTCCTGAGCTTAACCTTCTGGTTTTCCCACTTGGAAAACTTCTCATAGAACTCCTGAATGAGTTCTTGCACACTCCTTGCGCTAGCTCTTGAGAGTCTTTAGTAATTCTGGTGTTCACTCCTTGCAAATCCTTTCCTTTTGAGCTTGTGAATAGTTCTGGTGTCCCCACCTAGCACACTCCTCACAAAACTCTTGAACGAGTTCTTGCAAACTCATTGCGATGGATTTTTATATTTTTCTAACAACTCTAATGTGAACTCCTTGCACTGCCGTGAGAGCCCAAAACAAACAAAATTTTACACACAGATAGTGAATTCAAATATTCTTGCAAAGAAATACACTAAACTCATAGCATTCATAAGCATGCACATACATTCACACATACACATAGAGATACTATGAAAATGAACTTAATTTCTATTAACAGTGAATGTTTTCAATACTATACAAGGTTTACAATGTTGGACTGTGACAGAGTCTCAGTTGCTTCTCTTAACAATTATTAACTAAAATATTCTGAGTACATATTACATACATTTATACATGAGGGGGCTTCTCGAGCCTTCCCTCTAGATCATATTAGTTATTTCATTTCACAATTAAGAGCATCCTACCACTAATATTATTACAATAAATATTCATTTACATATTCATATCTGAGGTGATGCTCAGGGTCTATACAACTACAACGAATTAAAGGTGATTTACATTTATCCTTATACAATAAAATGGCTAAGAATTCCTTGATCCTTACAATATTAATTTTCCTTAAACTTGAGATTTAAACTCAAAAATGAGAAGTTGGCACTTCTCTCTCCTCGGGATCCACTCCCTCCTAGTGCGTTGTTGCGCTAGCTAGTGACGTGATGCTAAGTTGGAGTGATGCTCCTGCATCACCATTGTATGGTATGCATTGGAAATGGTATGGTATGGTATGGTATGAATTGGCATTGGAAATGGTATTCTATGGTATAGTATGGATTGGCAATGGAAATTGAAATGGTATGCTATGGTATGGTATGCATTGGCAATGGAAATGGAAATGGTATGCATTGACAATGGTATGGTATGGTATGGTATGGTATGGTATGCATTGGAAATGGAAATGGTTTTCATTGGAAATGAAAATGGTATGCATTGGAAATGGTATGGTATGGTATGGTATGCATTGGCAATGGTATGGTATGCATTGGAAATGGCAATGGTATGAATTTCCTTGCCATTGCCTTGTATGGTATGCATTGGAAATGGTATGGTATGCATTGGTAATGGAAATGGTATGCATTGGAAATAGTATGAATTTACTTGCCATTGTATGGTATGCACTGGAAATGGTATGTTATGCTATGGTATGCATTTCCTTGCCATTGTATGGTGTGCACTAGAAATGGTATGTTATGCTATGGTTGTTGGATCATATTGTCATTGATGCCCATGGTTTGATTGATTGATGTCAAGTGATTGATTGATGTCAAAGGATTGATTGATTGATGATTGGTGTAATATAATATGTATTGTCCTTGATGAGAATTAATAGATTAAGACGGATCAATGAGTTGTCATTGATACATGATGAATATGGATCAATGTGGTTTCATTGGTATATGATGCATTGTTGGAAAAATGTATAGATGACTCATTATTGTCTTATCATGATTGATAAGGTGCACAAATGGATGAAATCCAAA
>ML780306.1:2249670-2282339 GCA_009831015.1 Picea engelmannii
GTGACAAATTCAAGGTGGATTATTTAAATAATCAAGAGAAGTGAAAAAATCAAGAAATGATAAAGTAAGGTGACAAAATCAAGAAGGAATATTTAAATGATAAAGTATTGGAGAACTTTCTATTTATGGAAAGTGGTTAACCCGAAAATAAGGAAAATTGGTTAAGTGACCTAGAAATGGGTTAAGTGACCTAAAAATGGGTTAAGTGACTTAGAGTATGAAAGTATAAACAAGATAGCAATGGTCTCTTGTAGATCATCCTTTTTGTGGATCAATGGAGAGCTTCTTGTGAGAATATCATTTGGAGTATTAATGGAGAGCTTCTTATGAGATCTTCTTGAGCATTTTTGGTGTGGAACGCTTGAGAATATTGGATATCTATAGGTGACTGAGGTAACGAAGGATATATAAGCCGAAATTCGGAGGAAAGTGAATAAATGAAGGCCAAAATTCAAGGAAGGATAAATTCTTTTGATGGTGCTTTCTAAGGTATGTTATTTACAGGTCATCTCAACATTTTCCCTATAAATTTTTTTATATAATGATTCAGATCTTGAAATTTCTATGAAAGTGAGAAAACATATCCAAGTATCTGTGGTTAAAAATTCAGCTTGTGTATCATTTTATTTTTGTATTTACACTCCGTGGAAAATAGGCTTTGTGACCAGTCCTGAAACTAGTCAAAAATAGGTGTTTCGGGTAAAAACGTCATAACTTCTTCATAAAAGCTCCAAATTTAGTGAGACCAAATGTGTTGGTTAGGATATAGTATGTAGTATTTTGTTTAATAGTTTCAAATCATTTCATCAAAAAATTTGGGTGGGGCGCGCTCTACAAGGTCTCTCTCTAGAATAAGCCAGAATTCAACAAGATATGCCATTTTTGCTATAACTCCTTTTATGAGAGGTTACAAGTAGTGACACTTGGAGGAATTTCATAAAATACATTGAAGAAAATTCTGTATCATTTTCATATCTTTATTCATTACAAGTACAAAGGTATGATTATTTTAAGTTAGGGTTGTTGACTAATCCAAAACTAGTCATGGTTGAGACAAGCAGTTGATGAGTTGGCACATACATGAGGTGTATAGTTGATGATGTTGGTACATATTGATGAGTCATTTTTTATGAGTAGTTGACACATGATTGTTATATACTTAGTACATGGTTGGATGCACTTGTTTATGGTACAGGTTGATTACAGGTTGTTTGGCACAGGTTGGTGCATGGTTGATTCTCTTGTTTATGGTACAGATTGATATATGTTGAGGATTGTTGCCTCATCTCAGTTGGTGCTGAGAATGTAATTTGAGTCTTGCATATAGAGCTGGTGCTCTTGTAGAGTTGTACTCTATTCAGTTGTTGCTGAAAAACCCCTGGATTGAAGTCCATAATAAAAAGAAAAATTGTACATACATCTTGTGTTCCTTGTGTTCCTTGTGGAAATGATTTGTTGATGATATATTGGTGATATATGTTGCTGATATGTATTCAAATCTAACTAATTATTAATGAAAACAATGAGTAATGTGTAAATGTCGAATGCTAACTAATGAGTTTTGTGTAAGAGGGAAGTTTTGGGAAAAAGATCCCCACACTCATTCACCCCCCCCTCTAAGTGTGGTAGGTGTGTCCAACAATGGTATGCATTGGCATTGGAAATCACAATGGAAATTGTATGGTATGCATTGAAAATGGTAATCTAGGGTATGGTATGCATTGGAAATGTCAATGGAAAGGGTATGCATTGGTAATGGAAATGGCAATGGTATGCATTGGAAATGGGTATGGTATGCATTCGTATGGTATTCATTTCCTTTCCATTTCCTTTTATGGTATGCATTGGCAATGGTATGCTATGGTATGGTATGCATTGGTATGGTATGCATTGCCTTTCCATTTTTTTCTATGGTATGCATTGGAAATGGTATGGTATGAACAGTATGGTATGATATGCATTGGCATTGGAAATGGAATTGGAAATGGTATGGTATGGTATGACCAGTATGGTATGATATACATTGGCATTGGAAATTGCATTAGCAATGGTATGGTATGCATTGACAATGGTATGCTATGGTATGGTATTCATTGGCAGTGGAAATGATTTGCATTGGAAATGACAATGATATGCATTGGCAATCGTATGCAATTCCTTGCCAATGTATGTGTTGAGCTCCAATTTTTTCACTCACCAAACACCTGTTTTGGCCATTTATCCCTTACCTAGACATTGAAATCCAACTTATTTCCTGCTATTATTACCTTTTTTCATGCCTAAAGATCTTGGTTGTTACATGAGGTAAAAGTTGTGTATTTCGATATTTTCTAAAGTTCTTGATGAATTAATTAGGATATTTTAGCTATATTTTACCAATGATAAAAATACACATACCTTTTTAATGCAACAACTATTCCCGCACTATTTTTGGCCTTCAAGTACTTGCGTAGGCTTTCCAGTACCCAAGATTGTGGCTTCTCCTATTTGTGTGCACCCAAGAAAGAATTAGTGACATAGGTATTTATTTTATGGTTAATGTGATGGGTGTTGACCATTTCCCCTGCACCCAACATTATTCTATTACATGGAAGCGATCCATAAGAAAATCTTCTAGCGCAACACCATATCGGGGTCTGAACTCAACACAAGAACGGTATCTAAGATGGTTAGAACGATTTCCTAAGATAGAGGAAATCATGGTTAGTAAGATCTTCTAGTTTTGTTAAGTCATTTTTGGCCCTGAGTTCACGAGAACAAGGGAAAACAATGTAATATGATATACTCGGAACTTGATATATATATAGGGATTCTCTCTGTGTAAAGGATTGATCTATGCATACCCTTTGTTGAATATAACAAAAGACTGTGTTACTCATCTCTTGTTCTTTTATATTGTGATAGATATACTGTGAGTAAAGAGGGATTTGTGTTTGATATTAATTAGATTTTTTTATTTATTCCTGTTCATAAGCTCGTGAGTTACTGAATTTCTTTCTCTCACTACTTGGGAAGGCATGGGCCCACCTCCCCTGGTAAGTTGAGTTATATGTATATTACCTACTCTCTACTTTGTTGTAGTTGTGTTCTTGAATGGAATGGTGTGGAGAAACCTTTAGATCATAGATTTTACTTGAGTTTTGTGTGTTCTTTACCCATTAGGGATTTCTCATAAGTTGTAAGTCAGATTTCTCTTAGTACAATAGAAAATCCTTCATATGGACAGATAGAATGTGAATGAACGATTACATGCTTTCATTTCATCAAATTATATCTCTTTTTCTATATACACTTGAGGGTTACATGTGTTCCAGTATTTATTAACAATTTACTTAATCATGAATACCTAATCTAAATGCTTCACACATTTGATGAATAAGTTAATTTCTCACCTGATTCACTGGATAAACTGGACTAAGATATTGAACTCATATACTATGTGTGCGACAACCTGGGGTTATAATGAGATAGATACATGATTGACTCTGGATTAGCAAAGACTAGTTTATTGAGTAAATTCTAAAGATATGGAATGATATGTATGATCACACTGAAACTTCCATAACTTACATCTTCTTAAGAGGAAATACTTCATTTCTTATTTTAAGATAAGAAGGATTAATATTAAGAATATATAGAAGCTTTTTGATGACTTGGTTACATCTTAATAATATTTAAATAATTTTTTATTGTTGAAAGAATGGATTGTATATACAGAGGAATTAGTTACTATCTTTGGAATCTGTGGTATTAAGTGCATAAGTTATTAATGAGATTATGTTTTTGGGGATTTGAGTTATTTGTTTGCTAAGTATGGTGTGACCTCTAGAGGTATTGTAGAAATAGATAAATGAAATTTCAGGGGGCAAGAGTTTAGTTTAATAGTAGTTCATGTTGTGTGTTTACATTCGAGTATTAGCTTTAAATAGAGTGTAAACTGTGTGTTCACATTCCTTTTTGATAGTTGCAAGTTTTTACAGAGTATCGTTGTTTTAATGCTTCATCCACTAATTGAAGTTTCAATCTTTGTGGCAAGAATCTTTCTGAGTCATTCCCCTGCATATTGAGTTACTATGTGTGGGTAAGAATGTACTAGCACCTTGTAGTATGTCTTGCTTGTTGTGAAGTAAGCCTCTTAGGTTAAGAATGGGGTTAGTCATTAAGAAACACTCTCAAGCTGATTAGTCTCATGGTAGGTCAGTAACATGATTACATGGAGACTTGAATGGATCCATAAGGTTGATTGATATAGGCATCTGCTTGGGAAATTGCTATTTTGTTTTCATTTTATTTCTCATTGATAAATAGATGATTGCTTTTTATGCACATAATAGAATTTAAGTAGTTGGTTTCTTAGTTTGTTGTTGAGTATCACTCTAGAATAATGGTTTCTTGGTTTGAGTTTATGCTTCATTAATATGTTACTTAATTTTGTTTCTCCTGGAAAGACAAGCTAGGATACACTTCTATCATTTTCTTGCACATACTGTGTTTGCAGTTCATCAGTTTATGAACCTGGTTGACATTTATGTGGGTATTTATTACAACAATTAATTATCCCAACATTTTGGCATCGTTTCTAGGGAACTGTTGAAAGGTAAACGATAAGAAGTTATTTTTTGTTTCATAGTTAGATTGTTTTCTTTGAGTGTTTTGTTCTTTCTCCAGAATGATGGTGGAAAGAAAGTAAGGCAGAAGGTAATAACCTATGCTTCCACTATTGTGAGTCCTTCCAAACCCTATCTAGCATATGGTTAACTCATGGTTAGGCCTAGGGATAGTAAGGGTAGATTTTTAAAAACTGATTTTCCATAAAATTTATTTGGTAGCAATAAAAACCCTCCTATTAACACGACTAAAAGATATGCAGGAAGCTCACGGAGGGAAGGTTCTACGTCAAGGGTGGCCACCCCGTAATCTGAAAAAATAGTGGAAAAGGTCCAGGGTGAAGAGGGAGAGTCCCAGGACAAACCAACTAAAGGGCCATAGGTTGGTAGGCCAGTTTCGAACATCGATCCAGCATTAGAGAAGACTGTCAACCCAGAGAATATATATCAACTGCTTAAAATTCCCCACAACGTGGTCATTTCAGAAGTGGAAACTTATGTGGTGGGAGGAAATCCAAGATTTCAAGTAGGAGACAACTTTGCCATTCTTCAAAATCCAATAGTTGAACCACCACTATCACCAAGCCCGGAAGAATTTAGTATATTTGGCCACATGGCAGACAAAGAAGAAAGAAATGGGGAACCAGAAGGAGAGTCCACTTTCAGATTCCCCATACTTGATTTAATTCCAAATGTAAACATGAAAAATATTCCCACGTCAGTCCTTCCAAATTTCAGAGGTATGGTTACAACGAATCCAGACGCTTTTATTTTTGAATTTGACATTCTCTGTAGAATCTATAATTATGTTGACGATGCACAAAAATTAAAATTGTTTCCAGCAACCATAAAAGACTCTACTCTAAGATGGTTCATGGGACTAGAAGATTATTCTATCCGATCTTGGGAAGAAATGAAAAGTACTTAAAAAAATATCAATACTACTATAGGACTAGAGACTCCCGCAATGACATCTTTAATATGAAACAATCAGAGGAGGAGAGTCTTGAAGACTACGTAGAAAGGTTTCTCTATAATATTCAGAAAACCAAACAAAGTACTTTAAATAATGATACCATCAGGACTATCTTCCTTAAAGGGATACAATAAGAATACATTGATGTGCTAAATCTAATGGGTGTATGTGATATCTCTCAATTTCCATTTGCTTCCATCTATGATTTATGCGAGAAATATTCTAGGAGTCGAGCAAAATCTAGTAAGAGAATAAGGGAATTTTTTCCAAAAGTAACAAGATCTGCTGCAAGAGGTGGAGTATCAAGGATAGAATTAGGAAATTTATTGGAAAATTTTAAAACATAAATTCTTGGTACTCTTATTTCTCAGCTATATATGTTTCAAGTTAAGAAAAAGAAAGAAGAAGAGAAATATGTTGTGTATATTTTTTTTCCCCGCTGTCGTAAGAAGCATGCATCTAAAGAATTCCCATTGGATAATGTGTAGGTTTGTGAAATATGTGTGGAGGATCATGAAACAAAGAATTTCCCCTCGCTGCCCATACTTAAAGCTATATATAAAGAAAATAGGGAGGTGATAGAACCTTCTTTTCAAGCTGCACTAAAGAAACTATGGAAGCCAAGAGCCCAAGGTATGAGCCAAGATCCTTTTTCTTCATCGTTTTCACCCCATAATTCTTATCAACAGTAGTGAAACACTCAAATTCCATGGAAAAATATGTGTCCACATCAACAAACTCAAACTCAGCCTTGGAAATAAAATTAGAGAAGTAACCCTCACAGGATTATGCCCCAAAAATAGTTCCCAATGCCTTATCCTAACTAATCGCAACACCCCCCACCCATGCCATCATTGTATCCACATACGAAAACAAAAGTCCCACAATTACCATAGCTGGCTACAAACCAAAACCCTCATAGACGAACAAAAATTCCTGCACAACTGGTACCAAATCCAAACAATAGAGCTGTACAACCTTCCTTTAATGCTAAGATGAAACCCTTTTTGACTTACCTGATCACTCCTATTCCCTTTAAAAATATACATATGAGATTAGGAAAAGTCGTGAAACCAAGAGATTCCATGGTTGTCATCGAGGAAGAAGAAGAAACTCCTAAGAAACCAACAAATGACAACCAACCCAGAAACATAGTTACTCCCTCTACTCAGACACAAACATCTACTACTACTATAGAGAATCCACAAGCACCTAAACTTCCACCTTATCCAGAAATTTTGGCCATAGAAAATCCAATAGTCCTCCTTGAATTCAACTTGGAAGCTGAGCTACGAAATGTTTGTGTCAAAATACCATTGTTGCAAGCTATAAAGGATATTCACTTCTATGCAAAAACTATCAGGGAGATATGCATTAAGAAACCTGGAAGGAAAAGAAAAGAACACCCCACTATTCATGTAGCAGGTCAATTGGATAAGCTAATGTATGGGAAACCATTGGTAAAAAATTATGGAGACCCAAGAAATCCCATAGTCACCATTTCCATCAATGATGTCCCCATTGAAAATACTTTAATTGACTTGGGGGATACAATAAATATCATGACCATATTGAACATGGAAACATTGCAATCGGACACTCTCCAACCCATACCTACAGTAATCGAACTTGTTGATAGATCTAGGATCAAGAATGTCGTGATTCTCGATGATATTTTGGTAACTCTAAATTCTTGGGAGTATCCCATGGATTTTCTAGTTATCCATCCAAAAACCAACATGGTAGGCCACCCTGTCATACTTGGGAGACCATGGTTGGCCACAGCTGATGCTTTCATCAGATGTAGGTCAGGGGAGATGACCATATCAAATGGTATAACTATGAATAAACTCACCTTATTCCAACCCGTCAAACCAACACTACAAGAATCTTGGAAAGTGTTTGAATCCTATGAAAATATGGAAATTGAACCTCCTGAAGACAAGGAAGTAGAGTCTTCCGAGGGTGCAAAAATTGAATCTCTGAAAATTGTGGAAATTAGAGATCATATAAAAAAAATAAAATTACACCCCCTTGTAACCCTCGAACAAGCAGGGGGATTGAAAATCCAATCAGAAGACGATTTTATGAACTTATTTATTTCTGTTGTGGATTGTACTCAGTTTCCAGAAATACCTCAAACTTATAATCATATTTTTCACAAAGATTTTCAGGAAAATTTTGAAACAACAGGAACTACATCTTTCCTTGTCTTAGCCATCAAAGAGACCATAGATCCCTACTGCATAACTGTTGAAATAATCCTAGGAAAAACTTTGAATATCAGTGTTGACCTTGATTCTAAGAAGAAGAAACAATTAATCATCCTTGTTGACACATGGGCAGACCCATGGTTTATCTCCAAGAGTGCACCAACAAGACCTAACTACTGGCCCTTTCGGCTACACCTACGAAGCAGATGCAGTCTCACCCGAAGCATCTATGGGGGGGTTGCAGGACAAAGATTTATACAACCAAGGGAACTATCAAGTGGATCCAACACTAGAAAAATACAACATGCATATATCACTAATCAACTTAGATCTATTCCACACATCTATCAGATCTACCATGGTTATGAAATACCAGTATATCAAAGACAAAGAACATAACATCAATCACACACAACACAAGGTACACATGGTTCACCCTCTCTCTAGGGCTACGTCCACATAAATGTTCTTTATAATATATGAAGGTGAAGCATACAATTCTTGTCTGCACTCTTAGCTAGAAGATCTTCTTTCTTCTCCTCTCTATATCTCTCCTTCTTGTGAACCCAGCTACATGGTTCATCTTCAAACCTAGCTGAAGATCTTAAAATACAGAAGGCTCTTGTACTCAACACTTCTCTCTCTCACAATCTTACTCACTCGATCACACAACAATAATAATAACAACAACAATAGTAACAATAATGACAACAACCCATCCCAGGTCCTTTAGACCTCTATTTATGCATTACAATCATTCACCGACATCCTTAGGCCAAAACCTAGGTGTCAAAACCCTAGATACCAAAACCCTAGGTGTCTAAAACCCTAGGTCAAATTGACCCACGTTTTTAGGGCTTCACCAGCCCGTCTTTCCTTCCTTCTCCCACGGTGCTCCAAAGCATCCAACGGTGGCTTTTTCCGCTTGTTGTGTTGTCCACAATCCTCCTTCCTTGCTGATCTGTCATCCTCAATTTCCTTGTTCATACACTTTCTTCCTTTTACTTCGCTCCATCTTTTCTATTGTTTTTCTCACTTCGACCCAGTAACAATCACTGTGTCTTCCGCGTATTTCACATTTTTCCTTTTCTTCCTTGATCTTCACTTACTTTCATAACCAAGGGCCAAAATAGACCCAACACTCACCTGTGACTTGTCCTGATGCACTTCATATCTGATCCTTCTGTTTTACTTTGACTTCAGACTGCGCAGTGCAACCTTTTCTTTCTGATCTATGCTTCCTCTCCTTCCTTGTGCATATTATCTTTTCTATGTCTGGTACCCAGTTTCAAGTGCACCTGGTACCTAGACCCTTTTCCTTATGATTTTACTTAGAGCTGCGAGGCATCTTGTTGTCATAGTACAACTTCAACTGACTCTCGTTCACTAATTCTTCCTTCCATTCTCCATTTGAAGTCTTCAACTATGCAGCTCCTCCTTCTATAACATAGGCTACCTCATATGGCCCAAGCCAATGCGTTCAAAACTTATGATGATGCTTTATAAACTTACTGTCATATATCAGTACTAGATCACCTTGCTTGAATGCCTTCTTCTTGATGTGCATGTCATGATAGGCCTTTTCTCTTTCCTTTTGCACCTGTTGATGGAATCCTGCAATAAATTTGTCTTCTTCAAGTTCGATCAACTGCGCAAGCCTCTCTTGAACAACGCCAGTGTCATCCATATCTGTAAAGGCAACCATTATTAAGCTTGGTACAAGGTATTCCATTGGGAAAATGGCTTCGAGACCATACACCAACTTGAAAGGGGTCTGCATTGTTAGTTTGTTATAGGTGGTTCTATAGGCCCAAAGTACTATTGGTACTCTTAAATCCCAGTCATCCCTGTTCACACTACAAATTTTCATCAGCACTATCTCCAAGATCTTGTTGAATGCTTCCACTGTCCCATTTTCTTGTGTATGGTAAGGTGTGCTCTTCTGATGGTGGACTGCAAATTCCTCAGTCAGGGCTTCAACTGTTCTATTTATGAAATGTGTGCCTTGATCACTCATAAGGATCTTTGGGCATCCAAACCTGGTTATGATGTCATCAAATATGAAGCACACAACTATAGTTGCACTACAGTCCTTAACTTCTCTTGCTTCGACCCATCTAGTTAAGTACTCTATCACAGTAATTATGTACCTTGTTCCTGTGCGCTTTCCTGGTGGGTTTATAGGTCCCATGAAGTCAATGGCCCATTTCTCAAATGATTGTAGGGTCAGTTTTGGTGATAGTGGCATTTCATCTCTTCTAGATGGTTTCCCAACTCTTTGGCATACATCGCAGGCTCTGTAATAGTCTTTAACATCTCTGTGTAAGGTAGGCCACCAAAGGCCAACTCTAAGAACCTTCTGTGTAGTTTCTTTCCCTGCGTAATGGCCTCCCGTGATTCCCTCATGAGCTTCTGTGAGGATCAATGGTCGCTCTACCTCCATAACACACATTCTCAATATCTCATCAGGTCCCATTTTGTATAGTTGTCCAGTTATAAGTGAAAATTCAACAACGCGAACTATTAGCTATTTCTTCTAGGGAATTGTATACTCACTAGGTGCCATTCATGTTGACAGGAACTGGACTATCTCTGCGAAGTGGTCATCAATATTTCTAATGGCTAGTAACTATGCATCTGGTAGGGTATCCTCCAAACTGGTCGGCTCTTCACCATGTTCCAACCTTGACAAGTCGTCAGGACCTTTTCTCATCCTTCCTGGCTTAACTATGATCTCAAAGTCATATTCATGAAATAACATAAGCCATATGCATATTCTCCCCCCCAACACTGGCTTGTTGACTAGGTATTTCAGGTTGAAGTGATCAGTAAACATTTTAAAGTGTCCTCCCAACAAGTAGTGGTGAAATTTCTGCAACGCATACAACATGGCTAATCCTTCTCTCTCAGTGGTGGTGTAATTAATCTCAGTTGTTGATATCTTCCTGCTAGCAAAAGTTAACAGATGGTCAATATCTCCTTTGCCAGGTTGTGCTAACAAAGCTCCCAATGCAATGGAAGATGCATCGACATGTACATGAAATTCCTTTCTCTAATCTGGAAAAAACAGGATAGGCACAGTAACCATCTTTTGTTTCAGTGTGTCGAAGCTATGCTGGCATTCTTCGATCTAGTGAAATTGATAGTCTTTCCTCAAAATATTCTCCATGGGTGTTGTAATATGGGCATATCCCTTAATGAACTTCCTATAATACCCAATATGTCCTAGCGCAGTGCACAACTGTTTGACTGAAGTAGGAGGTGGAAGATCAACTTTAATGGCGACTTTAGATGGATCTACCAACAATCTCTGCTTGCATACAATATTACCTAACAACACTCCAAATGGTGAGAAGAAGATGCACTTCTTTAGATTCAAGGCAATTTGATACTGCCTACATTTGTCCAACATTAACCTTAGACATTCAATATGATTTTTCAATAAAATAAAAATAGTCCAATCATCGAAATATGCTTCTAGAAATTTATGCAGAAAATCCTTGAATGCTTCGACCACCACCCTGGAAAAGATGGCTAGGGCATTCTTCAATCCAAATGGAATCACTGTATACTGGTAGAATCCCCATTCTGTTGCAAATGTGGTCTTATGTTGATCTTCTGTAGCAATCTGAATCTGATGGTATCCTGAAAATCCATCTGTAAAAGAATATACTTCATGGCCTCCCACATTATCTAACACTTCGTCAGTGAATGGCGTAGGGAAGGGGTCATGAAAACATGCATCTCTAAGCTTCCCAAGATCTATGCAGATCCTAATATCTCCTATCTTATTGTCCTATACCACCATAGGGCTAATCCACTCTGACTCTTCCACAGGTTCTATAATCCCTTCTCTGAGCATTCTATCGAGCTCAATCTTCACTTTCTCCTTATATTTAGGGTTCAATATGTAGGGTCTCTGTTTGACTAGTCTTGCATCTAGTTTCAAAGGGATCTTCATCTCTCCCCTAGGCTTGTTAATTCCCTTCATATCAGTGAACTTGGTTGGAAAGAAGTCATGATATTCATGCAATAATTTTGTTATCTTGTCGATAGTAGAAACATCCCAGTAATCTCCGACATTTGCAAGATTCAGTGTTTACTCTGTTCCAATATTGATATTCTTAATATTGATTGGTTGTCTGATGAATGGGATATCAACTCTTGGTCCTTCCACATCTCTTTGGCCTTCGTTTTCTATGATGTTCACCTTCATCGGATCATCGTCTTCATCAACATGGATGTTCTAACAGCCTTGCAGTTTCTGGAGAGATGCAGTCTATTCGTCCTCTTCTTGTTCTAAAGGGAGGCTAGAGGCCTCCTCAAATACTTTCTTTCTGACGATCTGTAATTATTGATCTACTGAAGGAAATTGACTTTCAAATAAGAAGGTAGTTACAAAATTCTGATTCATACCTTCCCAATCTGCAGTGACAAGGTGCAACTTTGCTTGAAGGTACCATTTGATAGGTGTCGTGTCCAATGTGTTAATGAATTTGTGCACCCACTTCTCTTGAGGAATGTTTATCCAGGATTCCTCGCAACTTCGCACATGGTCCTTTGGGAAGCTTCGACCTGTGTACCAAACTTCACAGCCTTCTGCTTGTGCTGAGAACCATGCGGTCATCACGGTATGACATTGTACCCATTCTGTAATGTTGTTTTTGTGTGTTCCCCTCCATCATGCAAGTGTTTCTTTCAAGGCTTCATCCATTTCCAAAAAACTTTGTTGTTTTGGTAAACTTGATTCGAATTCCATCAGGAAGGTTTCTAAAGGATTCAGACCATCAAAAGTAGGCAAGTTACTTACTGTTGTACCGATCCAACGAACTTCTCTAGTTAATCTAGCACATCTCCTTGTATATAATTCATACATTTTGTTCTACCAGTTCTCCAGTGCTTCTTCTGAGTCTGATGAACATGCATTGTCACTTCGCCAACTTAGGTTTCCATCGGTCGTAGGATTAATTTAATCCTGTTGCGTGGTCATTAATTTGTACATGTTTTCCAGTTCATATGCGTGGTCTTGTTCTCTGATAGGTTCTGTGTATCGCTGACCTTCCTTTGGATCTAATGGTGCAATGCCCCTAAGGCCATCTCTTTCAAAATTAATTCATATTTTCTTTAAATCAACCACAGTGGAATTATTGAAAGCCCAGTCAATTCCTAATAGAGCAGGGTAAGGACAATTATCATCAACTATCTCAATTACCTCAAAATCTGCAAATGTTCTTACTCCATCGATGTCCATAGGGACATGTTCCAATATAGCAAAGGGGCTTATGGCCTGCTAATTATCCATCCTAAGCCTGATATTTGAGTAGATCAACTTCAGTTTTCCCATCAATGCCCAAGTTTTCTTCGTCATGACATTGACCTCTGACACTAAGTCGAGGACCACATAGTCTATATCATATTCTCCTATTTGAGCATTCAAGTGTAATTCCTTATTTTTCCTTCTCTTTTTAGCAATTTGGTGTACTTCCCTATTCAGTAAGGGATATATCTTTCCTAGCTCATACTGTTTGATTAAATTTTGTAGTTCTTGTACAACACTCTCATCTTGAATCAACTTAATATAAGTATATAGAAATTCCATGACCCTGCTTACCTCTTTTACTTCTCTAGGGGAAGCAGAATGATCAAATGCCTTAGGCATTCCATATTCTCTCACTTCTAGTTGTGTCTTTGATGAAGAGCCTTGATCTTCTTTGAACTCTTTTCTTGCCTCCTCGAATACTTGTCTTTCTTTCTTTGCATCAAAAGTTTGGGTCTTCTCTACAACTTTTCTGACTCCTAAGTCTTTTGTAGTCTTCCCTAGGGTCAGTCTTTCTTCTCCTGTAACAACGCCTCCTATATTTATAACATCGAATCTAGGGTCTTACCCATGAGGTTCAACATATATCAGTTGCACTTGCGGGTTCTTCTGAGGTCCTTGTCTCTCTTGAATCTTAGCTAGCAGTACAGGACACTCTTCTATAACGTGTTCGAATGAATTGCAGTAGTTGCAAGTAGTGCAACAATTTTGAATATCCCTTGCTAAGTGTGCTAGTTGTGTGTAGTTGTAACAAATGATCTATCCTCGTCCTCGACCCATACCTCCTCCTCCTCCTCGTCCTTTGAATCCACCTTGAGGATTGAATTTTCCTCTCCCAGGGGAGTTATACTGTGTAGTGTTTCCTTCTTGTTGTACTTCGCCTTTAATTTTGTATATGTATCTTGACCTTTCATGCATGAGGTCATAAGCCCTACAATCCCTATCATTGTCTTCCATGGACTTATAGAACGTGCAATACACATTTGTGGGTGTATGAACATATTTTTGCATGCAAGAACACTTGTCAGGGCGATGTCTATTTTGGCATACCTCGCACTAGGGTAAGGTGACTTGCTTCAAAGGGCTCGGAGCTCCAAAGGCCAAGTATTCATGAAATAGGGGCCAATTCTCCTTTTCATGTCCTTCTGATTTTCATCTAACACATCAGATGTCTTCTCTTTTATCTTTTCCCTTGTCTTTCTTCATATCTTTGACCTGTAGAGAAAAACTAGTTAGCTGACTCAAGATCTGACTCATACCTGAGTTGGATTCTCCCATAGGGGTTGATTCTAACTTCATGGAAATCTCCAGCACCTCAGCCTATGAAGAAATCTTCTGTTTCATGAGAGGAACTCTGATTTGTGGTAACAGGGAAGCAATGTACCACTCTTTTTTTCTTCTCATTTGGGATCTAAAAAGTCAATCGGCCTGTTAAGGTCTTAAATCTCTGATCGAATTCCCAAACGGGTTTGACTACCTTCTGCTTTATCTCTTTCATCTCTGTGATACATTGTGACTCCAATTTGGGTTTCTTGAACTTCACAGTCAATGCATTCTTGATATCATTCAATGGCTTAGGTTGTGCAAGTCCTTGGACAAGCTTCATGTACCAACTCAGTGTGCGATCCCTTAGGGTAGTACTAAACTGAGTTCTTTTAATAGCTTTGTCGGTGACATTTTTAATGTTCCATACGGCTTCACATAGGAACTAGTACTGATCAGGGTCTTCAGACCCATCTCCCTTGAAAATAGGGAGCCTCATCTCATCTTCCATAGATCTTCCTAGGGTTCTTGACTGAGTATGTGGCAGACTACTAGTGAAAGTTCTCTGAATTATCTGGTGGCTTGGATTACTCTGATTTCTTAATGCTACTGAATTAAAAAGAGGTATAATAATACTTACTTCGGCAGTCTTTGCAGTTCTTGAAGTTTCTAGCTCATCCCGGTGAGGCTCTTCATCTTTCCCTTCCTCTTCCCTAGCAGGTTCTGAATGGTCTTCATCCATCAGATATGCCTCTTTTCCATTGTAGAAATCCTTGTCCTCATAGTTCTTCTTAAATAGGTTCATAAGATGAACTTCTCTGAATTCTCTTCCACTGCGCATATGTCCAACCTCTATGTCGTTGCCGCTGTCCAAATTTTTGAACATTAGCTTTTTCAAATCTGACCAATCTACTGTATCTTCAAGATGGTCTTCTCATGCAATAACATCTTGATTCTCAACTTCAGAAAATGTAAAAAGTTTCCTCAGGGTCCCTTGAAGAAATATCTCTTGGCTTGGCTATATGACTCTAATTTTTCAACAACAAACTCGGTGATGTACCCTCCAATGGTGCTATCAAACCAGTGATCTACTGCTCGTGACACAGCATTATCGACTCTCTTGAACTTCTTGATCAACGATGATGTC
The DNA here is from genome assembly GCA_009831015.1 of Picea engelmannii. Lineage (NCBI taxonomy): Eukaryota > Viridiplantae > Streptophyta > Pinopsida > Pinales > Pinaceae > Picea > Picea engelmannii. The sequence goes on from ML780306.1 coordinate 2,265,194, forward strand.
TAGACTACAGGAGGTCTAGATCTGATCTCAAACTAGGTATCTGCTAACCTAGCTAACCACTCGCATAGCTCCTGATAGATTCCTCCAAAGAATATCTCATGTATATCAGTAAAAATATACCTTCCTAACCAATCCTTTAAACTAAGATTAGGGTTCTTGTTCTGGGCTTCAGCGATGTCATTTAATGATCCTCTATCCACTTCTGAATCTTTGTCTTTGATGGGAACCACCTTGACATTCCCTCAAGAAGATTCATGTCCCAACAACGAAACAATTTGTTGGCATAGGGTCAGACCCAGGGTTCAGCTCCAAGAGCACACCAACAAGCCCTAACTACTATCCCTTTCGGCTAAACCTGTGAAGCAGATGCAGTCTCACCCGAAGCAGATATGGGGGGGTTGCAGGACAGAGATGTCTACAACCAAGGGAACTATCAAGTGGATCCAACACTAGAACAATACAACATGCATATATCACTTATCAGCTTAGATCTATTTCACACATTTATCGGATGTACCACAGTAATACAATACCAGTATATCAAAGGTAAAGAACATAACACCAATCACACACAACACAAGTTATACGTGGTTCACCCTCTCTCTAGGGATACGTCCACAGAACTGTGCTTTATAATATATGAAGGTGAAGCATATAGTTCTTGTCTACGCTCTCAGTTAACATATCTTCTTTCTTCTCCTCTTTGTCTCTCCCATTATGGTGCACCCAACTGTAGGGTTTATCTTTGCACCTAGCTGAATATCTTACAAGACAAAAGGCTCTCATACTCATCACTTCTCTCTCTCACAATGTTACTCACTCGATCACAAAACAACAATCATAACAACAACAATAGTAACAACAATGACAACAACTAATCCCAGGTCCTTTAGACATCTATTTATACATTACAATCACTCATCGACGTCCTTAGGCCAAAACCTAGGTGTCAAAACCCTAGATACAAAAACCTTAGGTGTCTAAAACCCCAGGTCAACTTGACCTGCATTTTTCAGGGCTTCGCCAGCCTATCTTTCCTTCCTTCTCACGTGGTGCTCCAAAGCATCCAACAATGGCTTTTTCTGCTTGCTGTGTTGTCCATGATCCTCCTTCCTTGCTAATCTGTCATCCTCGATTTCCTCATTCATCGACTTGCATCCTTTTAATTTTCTCCGTCCTTTCTGTTGTTTTTCTCACTTCGACCCAGTAACAATCACTGTGTCTTCCACGCAGTTCGCATTTTTCTTTTTCTTCCTTAATCTTCGTTTACTTTCATAACCAAGGGCCAACAAGCCTATAAAAAAATCACTCTGGTGCATTTTCCTGGGATTATAAGGACATGTCTGGCATTCACCTAGATACATGTACACATCATATTTACCTTCAAGAGAATGCCAGACTTGTTAGGAAGCCACATCGTCATATGAATCCTATCATAAAGGATATAGTGAAAGAGGAATCAAAGAAGTTGCTAGATGTTAACTTTATATATCCTATATCTGATAGCAAGTGGGTTTCTCCACTTGTAGTCGTTCCTAATAAGGAAAGCAAGTGGAGAATATGTGTTGACTATCGTGAGCTTAATAAAGCAAGATTGAAATGTTATTTTCCACTTCCTTTCATTGATCAGGTACTGGACAATTTAGCAGGTAAAAAGTACTTTTCCTTTTTGGATGGTTTTAGTGGATAAATCAAATACAGATTGCACCAGAGGATGAGGAGAAAACTACCTTTACATGTCCCCGGGGGACATTTTACTTTTGGTCTATTCAATGCCCCTTCCACCTTCCAAAGAGTGGTATTGGGGATTTTTGCTGACTTGATTCATGAGTGTGTTGAGATCTATATGGATGCTTTTTCTGTCTATGGTGACTCTTTTTCCAAATCACTTCATAACCTAGAAAACATATTGATTAGGTGTAGGGAATCTAATGTTGCCTTGAGTCGTAAAAAAATGTAAAATGATTTCACAGCAGGGCATTGTTCTTGGACATCATGTTTCTTCTTCAGGCATCAAAGTAGACCCGACAAAGATTAATATCATCATGGAATTTCCTGCATCCCATTCACCAAAAGAGGTAAGAAGTTTTTTGGGTCATGATGACTACTATAGTAGGTTTATTGCAAATTTTTCAAAGATCGTCGCACCTATATAAAATTTGTTAGCCAAAGATACTAACTTTTTGTGGGATGCTCAGTTTCAAGTTTCTTTTGAAATCTTGAAGGAAATGTTTTCCACAACACGAGTTCTAAGGGGGCCAGATTGAACCCTTCCGTTCCATATTTGTACTGATGCTTCAGAAATGGATCTTGGGGCTGTCCTAGGATAGAAACAAGATAAATTATATTACACCATATACTACATTAGTAAAAACTTATCACCAACCGAGTTTCACTACACCGTCACAAAAAATGAATTCCTAGTTTTCCTACATGCTATTAATAAATTTAGACATTATATCACGGGCTATGAAACTTTTACTCACACCGACCATTCTTCCATTAATTTTTTAATGAATAAACCCATTAAAAATGGTAGGATCACTAGGTGGCTTCTATTGCTGCAGGAATTTAATACTACCATAGTAGATAGGCTTGGTAAAGAAAACTTGGTTGCATACTTTCTCTCTCGGATCCATAACAATGATGAAAATACTCTTGTTGACAATAGTTTTCCTGACGAACATTTGTTTGTTGTTTCCACTAACATTCCATGTTTTACGTACATAGCCAATTATTTGGCCTCAGGAAAGTTGCCTCAACATCTCTGCCCAAGAGAAGGGCAACAAATTGTCAAAAACAGTGCAACTTATTCATGGATCGGGGGATATCTCTTTCATACTAGGCCTGGTATGATTATCAGAATATGCGTACAACAATATGAAACATATGATATCCTGAGAGACTGCCATGATAGCCCCTTCAGAGGCCACTTCGTAGATAAAAGGACTTCTTACAAAGTGCTTCATCAAGGGTACTATTGGGAAATGTTGTTCAAAGTCGCCAGAAAGTATGTGAGGAGCTATGATAATTGTCAGTGAATGGGTAAGCTAGTGCAAGCAGATGAGATGCCCTTACAAACCCAAGTGCTAGTCGAACTTTTAAAAAGATGGGACTTGGATTTTGTGGGGCCAATCTCTTCTTCATCATGGAAAAAAAGATAAATTGTGACAAATAACGGGACACAATTTACATCTAATTCGATGCAAGCACTTAATTAATAGTACTAGATAATGCACTATAAATCTTCTCCATATCATGTGCAAGAAAATGGGCAGGTGGAGTCTAAAAACAAATTATTGGAACCAATCATAACTAAGATAATCCAAAAACATCACAAAGACTAGGCAGATAGAATTTTGGAAGCACCACAGGCCTACAGAACCACATGGAGAAATACCACAGGATTTACTCCATATGATGTAGTGTATAGAAAACATGTTCTTCAGCCTATTGAGCTTCAAGTGAAAACCTTTAGGACAACTGAAAAAATGGGAATAGATCTATCGGAGGAACAAAAGCAGAGAATATCCCATCTCAATGAGTTGGATGAAATTAGGCAAGATGCAGTCCAACACATTATTTTGGTACAGGAACAGAGAGTTCGATGGCATGATAAATTCATCAAGAAGAAAGTTTTCAAGCCTAGTGACTGGGCCCTCCTTTTTGATTCTTGGTTTAAGAACTTCAAGGGAAAAATTAATACAAATGGTTTGGGCCTTACGAGATCAATATTGTCTTAGACAATGGATCAATCAGGTTAATAACAATTGACAACCAACATCATTCTTTTGTGGTAAATGGCCATCGGATGAGGTTGTATCATCGACCAACATCCAAGGATAACTTTGTACGAGATATTTTGCAACAGTCTGAAATGGAGGTAGTGGGAAGGGGGTCTCCTTCCCCCTCTTCCACCTCTCACTGGATATTTTCTTTCATCTTTCTGAATGAATGTGCATGAAAAAATGAAAAAAAAATACAAAAAAAAATAAAAATAATATATATATATATATATATATATATATATATATATATATATATATATATATATATATACAATCTATCCATGAAAATTAGTTTACTGGTGTGGTTAGATAAGGGCATGTCTGAAAACCATCTTGCTAGAGGATGAGCCAAAAATAAAATTTCTTGTCCACAATTGTCAGGCCTTACTACATGTTCTTCAAATCATTTTGTTTGTTCTTGAGTCAGATGATGAGGGGTGCATTAAGACTCTCCTTATGAAATATTTTCCTCCATTGACATCAACACATTGTCTGGGGGATAAAGTCACATATTTGAATGGTACTTAGCGACTTGCATACATTAATGGCAGGTTCTCTCGCTAACTACAGTGGGGATTCATTAATGCCTCATGTTTGCCAGATCTTGCAGGACATTTGACATCATCACATTAACTCATGCCCAAAAACTTGTACCAGTGGAACCTTGACTCTCATTGTCATCAAAGGTGAGAAGTCTTCCATTGGTTAACGGTCTTCATTAATGGCTGGTAATCCAATGACTTCCAGCCATGTTCGACGAAAATACATATTTCACATGGATGGATTTGTTCCAAAAGTTTGGGTCGTGGTGAAGACAACTTAGTTATGATATGGATGATAGTTTTTGACAGTCAGTGTGAATAAAAATGAAGTTGGTTGCAAGGCAGTTGCAACAATTCAGATGGTCTCAAAAAGAGGAGGTTGTCTCCCTTCTTAGTAGGTTTCTGCTAAAAGGTGAGACTTTCTTCCTGATACAGATTTTGGGACATGGTATGAATCCATCTAGAAATCCGACCTCTTTCTTCACTTCCATTGCATTTATTTCCATCATCATCATAATAACAGTTTGGCATCAACAGTTATATTCCTTGCTTAGTTTTTTATTTCAGATTTCAGTAATTCCAACAAGTTCAGAATCCCTTAAGTTTCAAATATTTTATGAACCAGTTATGAGTTAATTTAGTATGAGATACCTTTTCAGCACTATATTTGTAAAACACAAGGTGAAGTAATGACATGATTAAGAGCATCAGGAAAAAATGGTGCTCGACATCATTCCTGCATCTATATAGGAATGACAATACAGGTACTGGAATACTATGACCATATTTTAAAGAGACTCTTGCATGATGAAGAATATGATTTCCTCCTTCAATCGTGAGAATCAACAACATGAACGTGGCACTAAAACCAAAACCACCATCATTGCTTCCGGTATCTACAGGAATTTTGCATCTACAGTAAAAACGGGTAATGAATTTTTGAGGTAAGATTGCTTTAAGACTCTGTTTGGTTTGTTAGGAACAAAGGATATTGTCTTAACAACTTCTCATGTTAATCTGACCCGTCCTCATTACTCATCCTTAAACATTGGGGCATTCACATATTATGCGGTCACCAACACCATAATTCCTATGTGTATCATGATAATTCACAATCCTATATTCCTTTCATGTGAATTATACCGCTATTCGCCCACATCATCCGAGATTTTACCCACATATATGTATTATTGCTTGCTACACGAACGATGAATTCGTGCAAAAAACTCACATTTATGCAAAATTCCACTTTCTCCATGAACTTTAGTAATTGGCCTTCTCATGAGGGAAATTGAGAACATTTGAATGATTCTTGTTACATTGCATAAGTTTGAATTATCATTCCCGTACTGAGTCACCTCTCCATCATTACCATGAATCGGATTCATATCACCCTATCGCAAAGATAAATGGTGCACCACAACATTTCCATATGTCGCTACAGTCAATTCTTTGATCGTCATTGTTTTGTAGCCAGTCCATGCTAAAATTTCCACCCTGCTAGCAATTACCCACATTCACGAGACCACACCCTTTTTGTTACTCTGAGTATCGTTATTCGTTTCGTCCCTTTGAGTATTAATCAATTCAACTTCAGTGAAACCCTCATCCACACCTATATTTCAACATGGTGGTAGATTTCCATGAACCCATCTCTCAGTGAGTGCTCGAAGCTGTGCCTGAGTATCATAAATGTAAGAAATGGTTTAAGGAAGCAGGCTGGCATCTCTTTTTCACCAAGTTTCTGGGGTTTAATGATCAGGTTTCTCTTCAGTTCACGTAGACTTTTGATTGAAAATTGGGTAGGGTCATATATTTGGAAGTAGAGGTTACAAAGGAAACCATAGCCAATGCCACAAGCCTCCCCAGGACCGAAGAATACTGGTTCAAGAAATTGACACTGGGCATGGAAATTTGTAACTGGTTTCTGAAGGCACAATACCAAAACGTGAGATGGGAAAAGGGAGTTACAAGGGAATACATTATGGATGACTAGAAAGAACCATTGGATATTTTATAGAGGCACTTAACATATGAGGGGAGGTATTCCCTCACATACCAGTATCATGTTCTAATTCTGCTTCATTTTGAATCAAAGGAATTGATAAATTTCCCATACTATCTGCATAAAATTTTAGAAAAAATGGCTAAGATGGTAAAGAGGAATAGTCGAAACCCTCAAAGTAGCCTCTACCATCATAGGTTAGTTAAAATTTTGGTGGAATATAAGCTCTGAAAAATAAATCAAACCTGGGATCAGTTCCTGCACAATAATGCATTTATAGATCAAACCCTTGTCGTAGTGGAAGAGGGGATGCGCACTTTGGGAAAATGATAGAGAAGGGAAAATATCCATGTGGAAATGAAAGAGGGGTCGAGCGAATTGAGAAAAAAACAGAGAAGAGAAAATGTCTATGTGGCCATGAAAGAGGGACCGAGCAACTTGGGAAAACAACAAACAAGAGAAAAGGTACATGTGTTGGTAAAGAAATCAAACAATCTGAGTAAACAACAGGGATAGAAAACAATACCTGTGGTGGTGGAAGGAGGACTGAGAGAAGTGGATAAGAGACAGGAAAAGGGAATGGCTAGGAATGTCAATTCAGAGAAGAATACTACAATGGTTAAGCCACCAATTGAGATTCCGCCAGTTCGTAGGATCACACATTGTATGGCAAAACAAGCAACCCCAAAAATTGATGGACCAGCCCCTGTGTACCCACATGATGAAATGCATGAGGACCCAATCCCTGTTGATGGTGATGGTGAGGATACCTTGCCCATTTCGAATCTCTTCAAAGTTTTTGAGCGTCCAAAGCCTGTGGAACAATACCAACCATGCACATAATTTGCAGACCCTAATCAGCCACAAATAAACGATTTTATTGAGCCAAATGAGCTAGTAGAGCCACAGGCATAATTTTTCATCCCCGTGGGAGAAGGATGGTGTAATGATGAAATATCGAAGGATATGCACCAGACTAGAAAACAGAAACCACAACATGAAACTCCAAAGACTCCCAACACAATTATCCCTGGACCTTCTAAGAAAGGGGTTGAGGATTGTGAGGGTAAAAACGTTCTAATAGATGAATTTGTTAGTGAAATTCCCCTGGAAAACAAGCTCAGGAAGAGAATAAGAAAAGTCAAAAAGTTGGAGAAGGAAGTCATGGATTTGTATGCCCTAAATAGGTGTATTGAAAGAGAAAATCGATAGTTAAAGGGTCAGAGTAAGAAATTTCAGGAAGAAATTGAAAAGATTCAATCTGAAACCAAGAAGATCAATAAGAAGATGCATAAGATACTTCATCCAGAACAACCAAGGAGGAGCGACATCTTGGATAAAAATAACGCAGGCCTCAACATTTTGATAAATGTTGCGGGACTCTCTTAGGGTTGAAGAGATCGTGTATTTCAATTTTGAACAGTTTTGGGATATCTTTGCATGAGGATATGCAAATAATTAGGTGTGGGGGTAATGTTGAGCTCCCATTTTGTAATTCACCATAAACCTCTTTTGACCATTTATCCCCTACCTAGGCATTGAAATCCAACTTATTTCCTCCTATTATTACCTTTTTTCTTGCCTAAAGATCCTAATTGTAAAATGAGGTAAAAGTTGTTTATTTTGATATTTTCTGAAGTTATTGATGAACTAATTAGGATCTTTTAGCTATAGTTTAGCAATTGTAAAAAGACACTTACATTTTCAATGCAACAGTTGTTCCCGCACTATTTCTGGCCTTCCAGTACCCGAGATTGTGTCTTCTCCTAGTTGTGCGCACCCAAGAAGGAGTTAGCGACATAGGTATTTCTCTTATGGTTAATGTGATGGGTGTTGATCATTTCCCCTACGCCCAATATTCTTCTATTACATGGAATCGATCCATGAGAAAATATTCCAGTGCAAAACCAAATCGAGGTCTGAAATCAACACAGGAACGATATATAAGATGGTTAGAACGATTTCCTAAGATAGAGGAAATCGTGGTTAGTATTATATTCTAGTTTTGTTAAGTCAATTTTTTCCCTGAGTTCACGAGAACAAGGGATAGCAATGTAATATGATATACTCAGAACTTGATACATATAGAGGGATTTGATCTGTACATACCCTTTGTTGAATATAATAAAATAATGTGTTACTCATCTCTTGTTATTTTATATTGTGATGGATATACTATGATTAAAGAGGGATTTGTGTTTGATATAAATTAGAGTTTTTGATTTATTCCTGTTCATAAGCCTGTGCGTTACTAAATCTCTTTCGCTCACTACTTGGGAAGGCATCAGGGATGATTTTAAGGATGGAAATTTATTTTAAAATGTAGAAACCTTGACGAATGTTACTAATCCTTCATATGCCAACTATAAAATGTTTGGTGATATTTTTGTAAAAATATTCAAATTTCTAAGGATTTTATATAGTTGGTATAAATTTTTAGCAATTTTTAAGGTAAAATATTTTTTTCCTTTAGAATTTGGGCGAATCATTTTTAGAATAGCAAATCTGTTTTTGGGAAAAACCTTGGAAAATTAGCCCATGAGCGAAATTTAGCCCCTAAAATCATCCCTGGAAGGCATGGGCCCACCTCCCTTGGTAAGTTGAGTTATTTGTCTATTACTTGCTCTCTACTTTGTTGTAGTTGTGTTCTTGAATGGAATGGTGTGGAGAAACCTTTAGATCGTAGGTTTTACTTGATTTTTGTGTGTTCTTTACCCATTGGGGATTTCTCATAAGATGTAAGTCAGATTTCTCTTAGTATGATGGAAAAGCCTTCATATGGACAGATAGATTGTGAATGAACGATTACATGCTTGCATTTCATCAAAGTATATCTCTTTTTCTATATACACTTGAGGGTTTCATGTGTTCCATTATTTATTAGTAGTTTACTTAATCATGAATACCTAATCTAAATGCTTCACACATTTGATGAATAAGTTAAGCGCTCACTTGATTCACTATATAAAATGGACTAAGATCTTGAACTCATCTATTGTGTGTGCGAAAACTTGGGGTTATAATGAGGTAGATACAATATTGACTCTGGATTAACGAAGACTGGTTTATTGAGTAAATTCTAAATATCTGGAATGAGATCTATGATCACACTGAAACTTCCATAACTTACATCTGCCAAGAGGAAATACTTTATTTCTTATTTTAAGATAAGAAGGATTAATATTAAGAATATATAGAATATTTGTGATGACCTGGTCACATCTTAATAAGAGTTAAATACTCTTTTACTGTTGAAAGAATGGATTGTATCTACAGAGGAATTAGTTACTATCTTTGGACTCTGTGGTATTAAGGGAATAAGTTATTAATGAGATTTTGTCTTTGGGGATTTGAGTTGTTTTCTTGATAAGTATGGTGTGACCTCTAGAGGTACTGTAGAAACAGAGAAATGACATTTCAAGGGACAAGAGTTTAGTTTAATAGAAGTGCATGATGTGTGTTTACATTCGAGTATTATCTTTAAATAGAGTGTAAACTGTGTGTTCACATTCCTTGTTGATAGTTGTAATTTTTTACAGAGTAGCGTTGTTTTGTTTCTTCATCCACTAATTGAAGTTTCAATCTTTGTGGAAAGACTCTTTCAGAGTCATTCCCCTGCATACTAAGTTACTGTGTGTGGGTAAGAATGGAGTAGCACCTCGTAGTTTGTCCTACTTGTTGTGAAGTAAGCCTCTTAGTTTAAGAATGGGGTTAGTCATTAAGAAACACTCCCAATCTTATTATTCTCATGGTATGTCAGTAACATGATTACATGGAGACTTGAATGGAACCATAAGGTTGACTGATATAGGCATCTTCTTGGGAAATTTCTATTTTGTTTTCATTTTATTTTTCATTGATAAATAGATGATTTATTTTTATGCACATAACATAATTTAAGTAGTTGGTTTCTTAGTTGGTTGTTGACTATCAGTCTATAGTAATGGTTGCTTGGTTTTAGTTTATGCTTGATTAATAGGTTACTTAATTCTCTTTCTCCTGGAAAGAAAAGATAGGATACACTTGTGTCATTAGCCTTCACATACTGTGTTTGCAGTTCATCCGTTTATGAACCTGGTTGACATTTATGTGGGACTTTATTACAACAATTAATTATCCCAAAAATATGGTATGCATTGGAATTGGTATGGTATGGTATAGCATGGTATGATATGTGTTAGCACTAAGAATCACCCTCTGACTGCAAGAGGATAAGACTAGTACCCATCAAAATATGTGTGAATGTAAAAGAGTTTTTAAGAGGTAAAATGGACAAGACTCGGAATAAAAAGGTTTTAACTCAGAAATCTAGGCTAGCATGCACAAGAAAATGAGGTCTTGATTAGCTTTAGTCAGTGAATAGGAGTAAACATGAATAGGAGGAAGACTTATTGAGGGAGGTGTAAAGTTATTCTATCAACATCAGGTCTTCAAGCAACTCAAGGAAGAAAAACTCAAACACATGATCCTCTTGAATTCAAAGTTTAAAGAAAATTGAAGAAAATCACAACAGTATTATAATCAAACATTCATAATAACACAACCATAAAAAAATCATGTGGATCCTCCAATCATGAAGACTTCAACATAAGAGGAAACAAGATGATATAAAGAGAAATTGATTTCTACTGATAAAAAATTCTCAAATGTCATACATAACCAGAGAACCAGTCTAGCTAGTAAAAAATATTACAATTCGGAAGCCTCCACTCAACCATTCGAACCTCTTTCTTCATTTGGAATATGTATTTATAAAAAAAAGGAAGGGAAAAACCTAGAGGTGTGAGTTGGCCTTCCTCACATTGGATTCTCCAAATCAGTTAACAATAGAACACCTATGATAACAACTATTAACAAACTGCTATAAAAAAGGAAAAATGTTAGTGATCAATCCAACAAGATTTAAATGACATGGTATTCCTTGATGTTCATTCCTTTCCATTTCCAAGCATCCTCTAGTGGTTAAATTTTGTCATCATGTTGTCACCTATAATCCTCTCTCTTCTCCACGTCATCAGCCACCCAAAAGAGTGATGAATCTGAACTCCTTGATTCCAGGTCTTAGCGTGTAGCGCCATTCAGTAGTGTGTTGGGTAGCGAGTTTTTGTAGCACCTTTGAAAAATACTCTACACATTTCATAGCGCATATCCAAAACAGGCCTGTATTTTTGGTAGCGTCGAGCCTGTATATCAGTGTGTGCAATTCGGTAGTGCCATCCTTCAAATCACCTCTGTGGAATTGGTATCACTATCGTTGAAATGGTCTTTCAGAATTGGTAGAGCCCATCATCAAATGAATTTGGTAGTGCCATTGTGACATAGCCCTGCAAAAATTGTAGCATCACTATTGAGTTTAGCTTAGGATATTTGGTAGCGCAATCATTGAAATGGTCCTGTAGAATAGGTAGAGCACCTCCTCTGTTTTAGGAAAAAATCCATCAGCATAATATTTCTCTTTAATGTGTGCATGGAGATTCTAACCCGTGTCTTGTGTTGATGACAGGTGTGCTTGGCTCTTGGTATTGGTGCTTGAGGAAGCTAGCGCTGTGGAATTCCTTAATTCACCAGTGCTGCAAAATAGATTGTAAAAATAACTAAATTTTCTAGTGAAAATTCTTGTGCTAATAGTATGCATTGGCAATGGTAGGGTATGCATTGGAAATTGCAATGGTATGCATTGGTATGGTATGCATTTCCTTTCCATTTCCTTGTATGGTATGCATTGACAACGGAAATGGTATGCATTGGCAATGGTATGCTATGCTATGGTATGCATTGGCATTGGCATTGGTATGGTATAGTATAGTATGGTAGGCATTGGCATGGTATGGTATGGTATGGTATGGTATTGGTATTGGTATGGTATGGTATGCCATGCCTTGCCTTTGTATGGTATGGTATGGTATGGTATGTCATACCTGGCCTTGGTATGGTATGGTATGGTATGGTATGGTATGCCTTTCATTTCCTTCACTTTCCATCCCTTGTCTTTCCATACCATGCATTTACGTATCATTCCTTTCCATCCCATGCCTTGCCTTACACTCACTTTCCACGCCTTTCCTTTTCCATGGCATGCGATTCCATGCCTTTCCCTGCATTAACTTTCCATGCCATCAAAGGATTCATATGTAAAAATTACAATTAAAGGATTCATTAAGAATGTAATTCTACAATTTGTTATGCAATATTTCTTATATAGAAATACTTGCATCAGAATTCCAATGTTTTGGTCAATGAGGCATAGTGCAATTTTTCAAGAGGAGGTTGATTTTAAAGAACACTGTATCGGGAATTTTTGGGTAGTGTAGTCACGTGGGCCTTGACCAAATAGACTTTTGGGAGATTACAAAACTCTATTATGCCACTCGGTTTGGATTTTATTCCCCGGGACCAAATTGGCCACATGTCCCTAAATGGCTTAAAGAGGTGAGTTGCAACTCATGATAAAAATAAAATTTGGACTTGGATGGGAGAACCATCAATTGTGTTGGATCCAAAGCACTGGTTTTCAAATATGGGGGGGGCTCCAGTGTCATACCATACACCAAAAAACCATTTTTTGGAGTATCTCTGACACTAGGGTTTTGGTCAATGAGGCATAGTGCAATTGTTGAAGAGGAGGTTGATTTTCAAGAACACCATGTTAGGAATTTTTAGGTAGTGTATTCATGTGGGCCTTGGCCAAATAGACTTGTGGGAGCTTACAAAACTCCATTATGCTGCTAAGTTTGGATTTTATCCCCCCGGACAAAATTGTCCACGTGTCCTTGAATGGCTTGAAGAGGCGAGTTGCAACTCGCGATAAAACTCAAAACAAGACTCGAATGGGCATATTGTTAGTTGCATTGGATATATAGAAATGGGTTTCACCTATGGGGGGGCCTCCTTTGTCATTCAATCCACCGAAAAACCATTTGTTGGAGTATGTTCAGCACTAGGGTTTTGGTCAATGAGGCAGTGCAATTTCTGAAGAGGAGGTCGATTTTCAAGAACACTATGTCAGGAATTTGTGGGTAGTGTAGTCGCATGGGCCTTAGAAAAATAGAATTTTGGGAGCTTACGTAACTCTATTATGCCACTCGGTTTGGATTTTATGCCCTTGGACCAAATTTGCCACATGTCCCTGAATGGCTTCAAGAGATGAGTTGTAACTCACAATAAAACTCAAATCGGGACACAAATGGACAAACTGTCAATTGTGTTTCATCCAGAGCACCAGGTTTCAACTNACCACAAAACCATTTGTTGGAGTATCTCCAACACTAGGGTTTTGGTCAATGAGGCATAGTGCAATTTCCGAAGAGGAGGTCAATTTTCAAGAACAATGTGTCGGGCATTTGTGAATAGTGTATTTGCATGGGCCTTAGAAAAATGGACTTGTGGAAGCTTATGTAACTCCATTATGCCACTCGATTTGTATTTTATTCCCCTAGGCCAAATTGGCCACATGTCCTTGAATGGATTGAATAGGCGAGTTGCAACTCACGATAAAAATCAAACGAGCACTCATATGGGAGAACCATCAGTTGCATTGGATCTTGAGCATTGATTTTAAACTAGGGGAGCCTCCTCTCTCATTCTGTCCACCGGAAAAACGTTTGTTGGAGTATCTCCGACACTAGTGTTTTTCTCAGTGATTATTATATATGTTTGACAATTTAAAATCTTGTTAGGTTATACATGGAAAGGAAAGTAAAGGAAAGGAATGAAATGGAAAGGATTGGCATGGCATGGAAAGGCATAGCATGGAAAGTGAAGGAAATGAATGGCATGGAAATTTAATGCAATGCATGGCATGGCAAGTGATAAGGCAAGGTGTTATAACCCTATAATTTATAGGATCAAATGGTGACTGCAATGTTATCTCTTTAAGTGTTTTTGTTCATCAAATGGTTTTTCATTCTGCAAACAATTTGAGAAAAAAGAAAAAGAAAAAGAAAAGAAAAATAAAAAGAAAAGAAAAAGAAAGAAAAATAAAAGAAGAAAAAGAATAAAAGAGGGCATAAAAGAAATTCAATAGATCCCCATGCAATAACATGATTTGGGCCATACCTTTCAAGCATGGCCAAATTATTTAAATTAATGTTGATAGGAGTAGTGAATAAGCTTCGCTAAACTGTTCAATCTTAGCCAAGTAATTTAGGTTAGTTAGTGAATAAATTTGATCAGACTGCCTAATCTTGGTCAGATAGCCCCAGGATAGAGTAATTTCTTAGTCCAACAATTTAATCTGGGTTAATTGTCATAGGTCATTAGGTTAGAACATAGAGTAGTTTTCTTTGTTTCAATAAAACTAGCTCGATGATCAATGTTGAACCATCTATTTGAGGTTTAAAAGGTTTGGTGTCTAACCCCTTGGTGATAGAAACATGGAAAATCTCGGGAAAAACCCACAATATGCACTAATCCTAAGTTTTTCGGGCACATATACTTTCACGCTCGCAGTTAAGCACAACGCATAGATGAACGGCCTGAGATCAGGCACCCAAATCTACGGTCGACAGGTTTTTTAGGACCCCCCCAACCGTTGTACCTTTAATGGTNGGGGGGGGGGGGGGGGTCCGGAATCGGAAATAACGAAGGCACATATATAAACGACAGATGTGTGCGCTCAGATCCACAGATCAGATTGGATTCCAAAACCCCATGACCGTTCTGCCTTTAACGGTGGGGGGGCGGTATGGAATGTTGGTTAACTATCGAGCACAGATCTACGGTTGAAAAGAAGGAGCTCACATCAACGGCTCTTGGTGTTTTTCGGACCCCCTTGACCGATCTGTTTTTAACAGAAGGGGGGGTCTGTTGACGGGCGAAATTGATCGTCTGTCAACTGGAAGAGCGAGTCCGGTCTGGGGTTGTCTAAATAACCCAAGCCGTTTGGTGTAACTCGTTCTGACGGGTTTAATGGCTTCGTTAGCCAATCTAAGAATCCTAAAAGAAACAAATAAAAGAGATAAATAACTAACTAATTACTAAAAACTATATATATGTACATATGCTCTAATGTAACTGTAGTAGTTATATTTAAGAAGAATATATACAAGTCTCATTTATTTACATGATTTACAAGATGCAAGTTTTAATCGAAACTTATGAAAATCAATGAAAAAATGATTGCTTCTAGGAAGCAGATAAAGAAAACACATAAAATATTTATTGTTTTTCTTTTATAAATTTAAAGAATCTTGCAAAAAAAAGTTAATGAAACATGAACATGTGGATAGTCAAAGTTGAACCATACATTCATTGTTTCATTCATAAACAACTTAAATAAATAACACACATAATAACATGGCGTTGATCAATGAAATTGGTTTTTATCTTCCTGTGTTGTATGAGCTCCTGCTTGTACTGTTGTTAAGGGAAACCTATAACAGAACAATACTAGCACTTCCAGAATACATTCAAAGAAGTATTTGATATTGGAGTAAATTAATAACAACAGGAAGACAACTAATTAAAAAACGTGCGATCTTAAGATAATCAATATTTAAGAACGAAAGAAAACTCAATTCTGGGTATTGATATTATCCATCATTTAACATTAGAAATAAATTCCATAATAATAAAATGATCTATTGATAACACATAAAAAATGGAATAAGAAATTATGGACATCATATAATATTTAACAGTATGAAAACACCATATGATTGACAAGCTAAAGCTAAAATCAACCGTTATAACATTTTCATAATATAACAATAATGAAAGAATAAAATGGAATATGTATCACACAGGTCTAAATCCAAAGATGAATTACTTTCCCATATTCTTTCTCAAAATCACATGCCCATATTATAGTCCTGGAAGAATTGTTTTGGATAATAAACTCTTAAAGATTGGAAAAATTAATATATAAATAATAATAATTAACCATGTATTGATAAAAAAAAACTAAATCTATTTAAATCAATGCATAATCAATTATTCAAAGAATATGAAGATATTATATTTAAATAAAACCATTTTACTTACAGGACAAAAGCCATTAAGCAACCTGGAATTCCATATTTTTCTTTAAAAATACTCGTCCATTCTCCCAAAGCTTCTAGCCATCCATTACTCCATTTGAAAAGAAATAATATACAAAAGAGAAAGGATTAAAATCCTCCTCTCCAATTCTTGGATCCCCCATGGCTTTGATCTTTCTGATATATTTATAAAATGAATGAACAGTCTGGGCGTCACTATTAATTTCTGCCACCTGAAATTTTCCTCTAAAAGAGACCCAAATATCTCTCAAATCGTGCATTTTTTTCGGCAAATCTCTACGTGAAAGGTAAATGGGTCCATTCTGGTTTTGGGTTTTCAACCGTTTCTTCAAATTCCTCACGGTTTGGCTATAATCAGTTCTGCAAAATCGCCTATCTGATCTTGACGCCTTTCCAAATTTTATCTTTTGTTGCTCATAAAATTATTTGTAGCAATCCAAAATTATTTTTGGATCAATCATATTGAACGTATTTGGATAATAAAATCAAGCCATGATCAGATCTGTATCAAATATTTGATAATAGAAACCTGTGAAACAAGAAGAAACCTAAATTAATAACCTAAAAATTGTGAATAAAACAAAATCTAGAAAAATCAAAAATTAATTTAAACTAACTATAACTTATAAACAAACATTATTTATAGTTTGTTTTCTATATGATCTAGAATCTTCAAGTTAATGAAGAAAAAATATTAATTTTAGTTTTTTACAAAATCAAACAAATGATAGATAATTCTTTTATTATTATTATTTTGAAATGAGATGCAAAATGAAAAAAGAATTTAATTAATTAACATCACCAAATGATTTC
>ML780306.1:2282389-2293739 GCA_009831015.1 Picea engelmannii
TATTTTGAAATGAGATGCAAAATGAAAAAAGAATTTAATTAATTAACATCACCAAATGATTTCATGAAAATGAGAAACCAACCAAGATATTATTTGATGAAGTATTGAACACATTATTCAAAATAGTCAAACTTGCTAATGAGTAAAAGAATGAACACACAATCATAATTTAAACGAAAGTAAACATTTAATAAAAATTAACGTTTTTGTTTAAATTGAGATTTTTATGCTCCTTTCTAAATTTTGACATATACTCTTGTAATGAATGTTTCATACTATAGTGAATGTCTTAAGTTTGTCTCAAAGCAAGTCAAGGCATAGAACTATTTGAAAAGGTTGATTCTATATCTCATTATAATTATCAAGATTCTACTAGGGGCCCTTTAAATTTTGTAAAAATATAGGGGGAGTTGTTGGGGCCCAACAGGGTCCGAAATGGAATATTCTCTGGTGGGCCCTTTCCCTCTACGTGGCATTGATTCATTGGTTGGGATTTCCACCGCCTATCATTTCTGACATGGCCCGTCACCTCATGACGTTATCATCCATGTTTTTCCTAAGAGGTCATGTACCATTACTCTGTCAGTCCCTCTCCCCTTATCTTCCCTTTACAAGTCCTCTCACCAAGGTCACTTCCCAATCAGCTCCCACCACGTTGCCTAGTCGTATTCGTCATTCATTATTACCTGCCATCCCACGCTCTAAATGACCCATTGGCCATTTATGATTGGATAACCTATCTGTTAACTCGTTGACCTATCCCCCACGCCCAACAGATATACGTTCACTCAAAACCACCGTCTCCCTTCTTTTCTTCCATTGCTTACCGTGTCGTCTCACCAAAAAATACCTTTTCCCGTCGCACCAGAGCATTTTTCCCCGTTTTATCTCTATTTCAGTCAAACATCCTAAGCCACCATTATCCCCACTAAGGACTGTTTGATTTGCAGGTATTTTTATAGCGATGGCGCCAAAATCAAAGAGGATAGAAGATGAGGAAAATCCTTTGTCTCTGAAGAAGAAGCAACAACTTAGAATCAAAGGGCAGATTGGGTCTTTCATCTGCAATAGCCGAGGTGTCAGGGAGAAAGCAGACATACTACTCAAAGAAATGAAGTTTTTTGCCAGTTTTGCATGGCACTACGATCCGTGCAGGATAATTTCCAAGATGAGGGTCAAGAATAAGAATATCTCGTATGTCCACACATCCGGTCCTGAGATAGAAATATTTGTCAACCAAACAGAATGGGAACCAAACACTCTGGTCAAGACAAAACAATAGGACCTCTCGGTTGTTGTCTCACAGACGACTACACCACAGGCTCCCAAGGAGAAAAGGCCTAGGAAAGATGTGTCACCTTCTATCACTAAAGTATCATCTGAAGAATTTCAACTACATAACAAGAGGCCAAAAACCAGTCCGACACTCGACACGGCTGGAGAAAGCGGAATGCAATCCACTGCCACATTGGAGGTTGATCGGTCGCTCCTTACTACAAATAGAAAACAAATCACGACTACAGTGCTGCCTAGAAAGCCTACATATACTCCACTAGCCAGCCAGCCGAGCAAAATAGGACCAAAATTGAGCATTTTTGAAAAGTGTGATCTGATCAATAAGAAAAATTAGACGTTGACCAGCAGCACGTATGCTCATTTCTGGAAGAAAACATCCACTGCACAACATCGACTTATGTCTGCATTCGACACTCAGAAGGGTAAAATGCACATGGAATTTCTGCAAGCACAGGTGCCAGACCCGAAGGTAATCACTGATTACAAAAGGGCAATGTTTGAATTTCAGACTAAAGATGTGCATCCAGTTGATCATATGGATCTCCACAGGAAAACTGGAGAAATGGTCTTCTCCACATTGGCACATGCTTCCACTGCTGCCTCCAAGTTACAAGTATCTCTGAATAATGTCCAGACGCAACTGAAGTTAGAAAAAATTTCATCCTTTGCCAAGGATAATAGGATTAAGACATTGGAGGAACTGGTCCTCAAGATTGGATATGATCCCTCGAACATGAAAGCAGTCGAGGAGATGCTCAAAAATAAAAATGCCGATATAGCATCTCTGAGGAAACAACTGAAATTGCCTCCAACAGAATATTCATAGGCAAAGGAAATAGCAGAGACAGAAGGGGAGAAGGATGAGATGCTCAAGCTCATCATGGATCATAATGCATAGTTGAAAGAAATGGAAGCAGTATTGGAAAAGCTGGTAAAAGAGAAGGAGCAGTCAAAGCCCACGGAGGTCATTCCATTGAGTGCAGTTCCTCTCACAGGAGTGAGCACAACATCTGTTGTAGAAATTCCTTCGGAAACTCCACTGACAGCCCTGGAAAAGACTATCGAACTAGCTAAATCCATGGAAGAAATGAATTTACAAGAGACAGAGATTACCAGATTAAAAAAGGAGATTGAGAATCTTCAGGAACTCAAGTATTCTGACCAAACCAGTTTCTCCAAGGACAAAACAAACCTCAGACCAGCTCAAACAGGAACTACAACAACTTCAGAAGAAAACAGTGGCAGGCAAGGCACTGAATGAGGTAAAAGAAAGTGTCTAGATGGACATCACCAAGTCCATGAATGAAATATGGCCAATGATACAAATCATGTTTGACAAAAATGAGCTGGTGCAAAGAATTCAGTAGGCCATCGAGAAGATAAGAGCAGAACTGGGAGAGATGCCCACAGAAGCTATCGAGATCATAAAATTTCTAAATTCCAAAACCAGAGAGGAGCTAGAAGAGTTGAAAATTGAAGATAGGACGGAGACCATCCTCGAGGTCAAGAGGGTCCTGACCAAGAGAGGACTGATGCTACAGCTGGAGGAAAAGGTCTAGATCATGGACGCAGGAACACAAATATTTTTCAGCAAGATCAAAGTTTTGCAGAAGAAAGGCCTTCCTGGTATGAGAGTTATAAATGATAAATTGATGACACTCCCTGATTATAAAAAGAGATTAGCCATTGTGGCTAAGGATAGCTCAAAATTCCCAAGAATACAAGGCAATATCACTGGTAAGGCATTCCTAGATGCTTTACAGTTGGACATCAGCATAGAGCATGAAATCTGGTACATCTTCGCCACCAAGCCAACTTTTGCCAAGTACACGGAGATGGATGAAGTATATTGTAGATTGCTCAAAGTTAGCATTCCCAATCACCTTCGATGGGAAGAGCTTTGTAATCTCATCGAGTAGTCAATGAGCTGTCCCAACCTAGTTAACTTACCAGTCAGAAGAGGTCGTGCAAAGGCCTCACCAACAGTTCACCCAGAAAATAGTATGAAGTTTTGACACATCATTAAATAGTTTCCTAGATTTTTGTATCTTGTTAAGTTAGTTAGCTAAATTTAGATTTGTCACGTCCTAATCTTTAATGACAGGATCATTTGTAATTATTGGTTATAAATACTTCACACTTTGAATTATTGAGGGTTGATCTTTACGCTCTGCAAGCTACAAGATTGTAATCTTTTTCAAGATATCTTCCATTAATACAAAGAGGTGTTTTCACAGGATTCTCACGTGTTATTCATTGGTGATGTTTTCTTTTCTATGTTGAACGTGTTCTTGCTCAGTTGTCATATTGTTTTCTAATCTAAATATTTAAAAGTAACGCATGTTGCAGGATTTATCTTCGTATACCCTGTTGCAGACTTTGAAAGATCTTAATGTTTATCTTCTGATGTTACAGTAAATAAATTCTTAACTGCTTCTTTACTTTAATTGATATTCTCATCTTTTCTTCTTCCCATCATTTTACTACTAAAAGAATCCAACGAATGCATTATCCTGCCCTGTGAAAATAATCTTTGTTTTCTGGTTAGATTTTTATCTCTATAACATAGGCCCCATAGCCCAATAGATGCGTAAATCCCTTTCAGACAACTCAACAAAAACATCAAACCTTTCAATCTTGTTTATTTAACTAGCCTAATATCTTAAATTCAAAACACAAATCATATAGAGAGATCCCTCTCTGAAGCTCGTAGGGATAGATTCCAGTTTCAAAGTGGTTGGATAAAGTTACCTCTCATAGATTTCTTCTTTCCTAACAACCTCTAGGAATTTACAGAGCGTTAACATAGTGGCGACTCCACTGGGGAAGAATCTTTCAACCCCACATTCTCTTTTCCTTAAAAGAAAGCTTTGTTTCTAGACAAAACATAAATCTGAAAAAGCAATAATGTTTAGAGGTTGTTAAAGCTTGTAAATATTAATTTTCGGACTCATAAAATTAATATATATATATATAAATAAAAAAGAAATATGGCTCCCAAAAGAGCTTATACTCGATCTCACCCAGACCCAGAACCTGCAATAGCAACTGATAATCAAGAACAGTTGCTCAGGAAAAAGGCCATTGTAGAAGGTTCAGGAAGTTATAGTCCCCTTCAGAGGTCCCCTTCTCTTCCAGAGGAACTTGTTACCATTCAAGATCTTAACTTTGACACCATTTTTGAACAAAGCCTGTTTAGAACAAAATGTAACAGCTTTGTGACTAAAATCATTTTAGATCCAAAAACCTTGCAACCCAGGACCCCTGAA
The DNA here is from genome assembly GCA_009831015.1 of Picea engelmannii. Classification (NCBI taxonomy): domain Eukaryota; kingdom Viridiplantae; phylum Streptophyta; class Pinopsida; order Pinales; family Pinaceae; genus Picea; species Picea engelmannii. Next base: position 2,286,955 of record ML780306.1, read on the forward strand.
ATACTATCTCCCACTACGATCCCTCAAACTACTCACTCCGTGCTAGAAAACCCCTCCTCCTCCTCGTCTTTTGTCACTACCACACCTATCATCCAGGTTGTCGTCTCGCCCCCTCCACCTATCATGGCAGCCAGATATTCTCCCTTGGTGTTGGCCGCACCTCTTCATGCTATGCCCCAGGATTATCAAATGAGACTTCCACAGTTCGATGGAACAGGGCCCTTGAGCGCACAACAACACATTGATAAAATGAATGACTATTTTGATCTGCAGGAAGTAGATGAGGCTGACGTTCAAACGAGATTTTTTGCGCAGAGTTTGACCAGTGACGTTAAGAAATGGTACAAGGGTTTGCGTGCTGCCTTAGTGCTTGACCTTACAACATTTCAAAGAAGTTTTCTGGACAGATGGGAGGTAAAGAAAAATCCTCTCCAAATCTTGTCAGAATACGAAAACATCAAAAGGAATCAAGGTGAGACCGTTCAAGATTATTGCATTCACTTCAATAATCTGTACAATGCAATTCCAGCCGATATTAAACCCCCACAAGTTTTAGCATTGATAAAATTCCCTGATGGTTTTGACACTAATATGTCATATCATTTAAGGGAAAGAAATTCCACCACCTTGTAAGACATATAGAAAAGTGCAATAAGCGTGGAGGCTAACCTGTTGGCTAAAAGGGCATGACAGAGGATGGAGAGGAGAGTCACGATTAAAGAAGAACCTTCCACATATTCCTCTGATGCCAAATTGGATTCCTTAGCTAGAGAAATGGAAAGGATGATGGAGAGACTCACTGTATCTGAAAGAAACCCTCCTAGAGAAAACCAACCAGCTCCTCAAATTCAGAATCCTAACTTTAGAAGGAATCCTCCTCAAATTAGGTAGAGAGATCCCAGAGATCAAAGAGAAAAGAGGGGTCCTAATCAATAGATCAGACCACCCCTACAGGAAAATTATGCCAATGAAGGAGAAGAAGTAATTGAAGAACTAGAGGATACTCACATAAACCTCATGGGCATTCATGATAATGAAGCTATTTTCCTCACCTAGGAAGAGCAAGAACTTTTTATTCTCTCTCAAACAAAGGTACGTGAAGAAGCTGAAGATACCGAACATAAAGCATTTGAAAATTATATTTTGGAGGTACACTGGCAGTACAATATGTGAAGTAAAAAGACAGACACAATTTCCCCTAAAAAGGTGACCGAAATGAAGAAGATAGTCGAAACCAAGAAATCCCCTCAGCCTTCTACCGAGAAGAGCCCTGAGAAAGGTAATGCTAAAGTTCCAGCAAAAGGAAACCTTACTATTCTAAAAAGATCATCACAGAATAAGGTTTCATCAATTAACCCACCAAATACTTCTGGCTAGAAGACTGTGGTGGACAAATCAGAATTGTTGAGCCAAAGTAGGGAACCTACACCTTTCAGCCTCAAAGGGGAATTGGCCAAAGTGAAAATTCCCATTCCCCTTTACAAGTTGATGAGTAAAGATGCTTACCATTCACAGGTGATTAAAGCACTGAGCATTGAACCTGATATAGGCACGAAGGCCTTAACCATTGGATCAGTGAATCATTCAGATACTGTAAATATTATAGATGATCAACCTGAACTCCTGTTTGGCCTTGAAGTTGATGGTCAAACTGACAATGGCACTATTTCTCCTTTTTACATCAGCCTTAATATACACGACCTAATTCTCCATAATGCTATGTTAGATTCAGGTGCTTCCCATAACCTCATGCCTAAAGCCATGATGGAAAATCAGGGACTCGATGTCACTAGAACTTACAAGGACTTACACTCTTTTTACTCCAGCAAAGTCATATGTATCGGTTTGATCAAAGACTTATGTATCACTCTAGTTCAGATTCCAGCAAAAAACATGGTTATGGTTGTTGTGGTCGCAGAAATTCCCCCGAAATATGGTATGTTGTTGTCCAGGTCTTGGGGGGCCAAGTTGAAAGGCACTTTTGCAGTTGGATATGTCATATGCCACCATCTCGGTATTCGGGCAACAAAGAAGACTGTACAGAGAGACGCTGATGAAATATATGGTCAGCAGCCAAGAGAAGCCACATAACTATCCCCTGTACTCTGCACATTCTGACCTAGATTCCTTTATCCTATATAACGACGACGATACATGAGAAAAAATCACTCAGCTAGAAGAAGATACATCTGGTCTGAATGAAGGCCAAGATATCATCGAGGCAGACAGAAAGAAAAATGTGATAAGTGAAGAATTGTCGGAAGAATTCTAGAGCATGGATTTCAATGGAGCTGTAAGCAAAGAAGGATCTAGAGAAGGAGTTTGGTTGCACAATCACAGATCCAGGTATTCGGAAAACCATTCTTACAAATTAAATTTTCAATGCACTAACAATATTGCCGAGTATGAAGCTTTAATGCTCAATCTAAAACTTCTAAAGAAAGTTGGTGCCAAACAAATTATGGTAAGAGGCGATTCCAAGTTAATTATCAAGAAAATCAAAGGCGAGTATGCAACAAAACATCCCCGTCTCAGAGCTTACAGTAATGTTGTTTTGGATGCCCTTAAATGTTTCACTGAAGTTGATTTACAGGTTATGCCCAGGGGACAAAATATTTTAGCGGATGGGTTAGCTACGTCGGCAGCTACATGTAAAATACCTTTTCATTCCACTCGTCCATACATGGTGGAGGTGAAGTGCAGACCCACTGTCCTCGACAACATCAGATACTGGTAGGTATTTGGGAACGACAACCAAATCAAAGATTTTTTGCAATGTAAAAATGATTTCGAATGTACAAACATAGACTTAGCAAATGAGGATGAAAATGTAAATATATCTGATTTTGGAAATGATAGTGTAAATAAGATAGATTCAGGAGAGTTAGGTGAAGATGAGATAGAATCTGATGTTTTACATTTAAAGAGTAATGTTTTACTTAGGGGTTTAGTTCCTTTAGAAGACCTTTTTTATTTTAATGATGTAGCTAAAAAACCAAAAATTGAAGCTAGTGGTAAAGAGGTTGAAGATGTTAACATATGAACAGAAGAGAAGCCCAGGATAGTAAAACTTTATAAATCCTTACCCCCTGAGAAAAAACTCAAATACATTGAAATTTTTAAGGAATATTCAGACGTATTTGCATGGGGTTACAAGGACTTGAAATCTTATGACACGAGTATCATACAACATAGAATCCCAATAAAAGAAGATCAAAAACCTTTTAGGTAGAAACTTAGGAGAATCAATCCCAAGTTACTTCCCCTGATAGAAAAGGAAATCAAGAAGATGTATGATGCTAAAATCATAGTTCCGTTACGATTTTCCAAATGGGTTTCAAATATGGTCCCAACCCGAAAGAAGTCTGGGGAAATCAGGCTTTGCATTGATTTCTGAAACCTGAACAAAGTTTCGTTAAAGGACAACTACCCATTGTCGAAAATGGACCACATATTACAAAGGGTAGTTGGATCCAGTCGAATCTCCTTGCTGGATGGGTTCAAAGGCTATAACCAGGTCCTCGTTCACCCAGATGACCAAGGGAAAACAACCTTCACAACACCTTAGGGCACCTTCATGTACGTGAAAATGCCTTTCGGGTTGATGAACGTTGGGGCCACTTTCCAAAGAGCGATGGATATCGCTTTTGTAGAAGAACTTGGAAAATTTATTGTCGTTTATATGGACGACGTAACTGTGTTTTCCCAATCCAATTATGAGCACTTAAGACATCTCAGACGAGTATTTGAGAAATGCAGGAAATTTGGGATTTCTTTGAATCCTAAGAAGAGTCTTTTCGGATTAGAGGAAGGTAAAATGCTAGGGCACATAATCTCTAAGGATGGAATTAAGATAAACCCTAGCAGAATCGAGGCCATTCAGAAATTAGAGCACCCAAGAAATATCAAAGAGTTATAGTCTTTCATTGGAAAAATAAACTTTCTGAGAAGATTCATACCCAACCTGGCCGAGCTTATCAAGAGCATCACAAACATGTTAAATAAGGACACAAAAATAAAATGGGAGACTGAATCTAAGCAGTCTTTTGAACAAGTCAAACATGCACTCACACAGGCTCCAGTCTTGACCAATCCTGATTTCACCAAGGATTTTTACGTTTTTTCTTTCTCTTCTGAACATACCATTGTGGCAGTATTACTACAAACAAAAAGAGAAGGGTATGAATAGCCCATAGCCTTTTTGAGTAAGGAATTAAGAAATGACTCTTTGAATTATAAAATAATGGAGAAACAAGCTTTTTCCCTGGTAAAAGCCATCAAGGATTTTAGAGTATATATTCTCCATTCCCATACTATCACATATGTTCCGAACGCAGTAGTAAAAGACATTTTAACTCAGGACAATCCAGACCGTCGAAGAGGAAAATGGATTGCTATCATTCTGGAGTATGACATAGAGATTAAGCCTACTAAACTGATTAAAGGTCAAGGTCTAGCAAAGTTAATGGCTGAATCCAATTTCCATGCTCTCGATATTAATTTCTTAGCTGCAGTAGATGAACAGGGAGAGCAAGTGACTCCAAGTGTGAAAGAGGTATTTCTGAAATCTCCATGGTACACATACCTAATATTTGTTTTGCATAACTTACAAGCTCCCCCTGATCTGAACAAAACTAAAGCTAGGTTTTTGAAATTGAAAGCATTAAAATTTTTCATTCTAGAAGGCAATTTATATTGGAAAGATCCTGGAGGTATTTTGTTGAACTGTCTGTTAAAACATGAAGCTGACAAAGTATTGTAGGATTTTCATGCAGGAGACTGTGGTGGTCATCTAAGCTGGAAGACCATAGCTAATAAAATTCTCAGAGCTGGGTTTTATTGGCCTACGTTGTTCACTGATGTGCATCAAAAAGTGACTTCGTGTCATAAGTGTCAGGTTTTCGAGGGCAAAGAGAAGCTCCTTCCTTTGCCCCTAAAACCGATCTCGGTAGAATCGCCTTTCTAGCAATGGGGATTAAACTTTATCGGAGAAATACATCCTCCCTCTTTGGGCCATCACAGGTGCATTCTCACTGCTACCGACTATTTCACAAAATGGATAGAAGTTGTACCAAGCAGGCAAGCTAATGATTATGTCATTATTAAATTTCTTGAAAATAATATCTTGTCTCGTTTTGGATGTCCTAGAAAGATTATAACTGACAATGTAGCGGCTTTCTGATCTAATAAGTTGATAGGATTTTGCAATCAACACCATATTGGTTTGGGTCATTCCACAGCTTATTACCCTCAGGGAAATGGGTTGGCGCAGTCATCAAATAATACCCTGGTGAACATTATCAAGAAGACTTTGCAAGAAAACAAAAAATCATGGCATAACAAGATGGTTTTCGCACTATGGGCTGACAGATTGACCACCAAGAGGTCAATTGGTATGTCACCATATCAGCTGATCTATGGTACTGAAGCAGTTTTCCCCACTTCCTTAGGAGTTCCTGTCATGAAATTGTTGCAAGAGATGCAAGCCGAGCCGAACGACTCCTAAAGAAGGATAAACCAGATGATCCAATTATAGCAGTCCAGAGAAGAAGTTTACAACAAAACTCAGGTTGTCCAAGAAAGTATTAAAAAGATCTTTGAGAAAAGAACTAAAGAGGATGACTTTGAGCTAGGTGGCTTGGTTCTGAGATGGGATGCCCGAAATGAAGATAAGGGAAATCATGGAAAATTCGACAGTCTATGAAAGAGACCTTACATGATTCAAGCATTCAGAGGAAATAATGCCTTCTTGCTTAATAACAGTGATGGGACAAACCTTCCAGGAGGACCTGTAAATGGAAGAATGATGAAGCACTATTCCCCTCCGCAGTAGGGACCTGCAGTCACACTTTTTACATTGTACAAACCGTTTTCATTTTGTTTACAAGTTTTGAGTGAAATAAATCTGATCAGATGGTTGAATCCCACAGAGAAGGCCCTAAGCCTCTGAACATTGTCTTCTAATTTTCAATAATAAAACCGATCAAGCAATAAAGGAAACTATGGAGAAAGTTTCAGAACATCAGGAATCAGGATTCTTGGCACTTCACAAGGAGAGTACCATCCCCAAGTGGAGTCGTTGTTATAAACCTATAACTTATAGGATCAAATGGTGACTGAAATGTTATCTCTTTAAGTGTTTTTGTTCGTCAAATGGTTTTTCATTCTGCAAACAATTTGAGGAAAAAGAAAAAGAAAAGAAAAAGAAAAAGAAAAAGAAAAGAAAAAGAAAGAAAAAGAAAAGAAGAAAAAGAATAAAAGAGGGCATAAAAGAAATTCAATAGAGCCCCATGCAATAACATGATTTAGGCCATACCTTTCAAGCATGGCCAAATTCTTTAAATTAATGTTGATAGGAGTAGTGAATAAGCTTGGATAAACTATTCAATCTTAGCCAAGTAATTTAGGTTAGTTAGTGAATAAATCTGACCAGACTGCCTAATCTTGGTCAGATAGCCCCAGGATAGAGTAATTTCTTAGTCCAACAGTTTAATCTGGGCTAATTGTCATAGGTCATTAGGTTAGAACATAGGGTAGTTTGCTTTGGTTCAATAAAACCAGCTCGATGATCAATGTTGAACCATGTCTTTGAGGTTTAAAAGGTTTGGTGTCTAAACCCTTGGTGATAGAAACATGGAAAAGCTCGAGAAAAACCCACAATATGCACTAATCCCAAGTTTTCCAGAGAACATATTCTTTTGCGCTCGCAGTTAAGCATAGTGCATAGATGAACGGCCCGAGATCAGGCACCTAGATCTATGGTCAACAGGTTTTTCCAGACACCC
>ML780306.1:2293773-2317756 GCA_009831015.1 Picea engelmannii
TATAAATGGCTCAGATGTGCATGCTCAGATCCACACCTCAAATTGGATTCCGGACCCCCCCCAACCATTCTTCCTTTAACGGTGGGAGGGGGTCCGGAATGATGGTTAACTATCGTGCACAGATCTACGGTTCAAAAGAAAGCGCTCAGATCAACGAATCTTGGTGTTTTTCAGACCCCCCTAACCGATCTATTTTTAAAAGAAGGGGGGGGGTCCAAAATGGAATATTCTCTGGTGGGCCCTTTCCTTCTATGTGGCATCGATTCATTGGTTCAGATTTCCACCGCCTATCATTTCTGACATGCCCCGTCACCCCATGATGTCATCATCCACGTTTTTCCTAAGAGGTCATGTCCCATTATTATGTTAGTCCCTCTCCCCTTGTCCACCCTTTACAATTCCTCTCACCAAGGTCACTTCCCAATCATCTCCCGCCACGTTGCCTGGTCATATTCATCATTCATTATTACCTGCCATCCCATGCTCTAAATGACCCGTTGGCCATTTATGATTGGCTAAACTATTCGTTAGCCTGTTGACATGTCCCCTGTGCCCAACGGATATCCGTTCACTCAAAACCACTGTCTCCCTTCTTTTCTTCCATTGCTTACCATGTCGTCTCACCATAAAATACCTTTTCCCATTGCACTAGAGCATTTTTCCCCATTTTCTCTCTGTTTCAGTCAAACATCCCAAGCCACCATTGTCCCCACTAAGGACTGTTTGATTTGCAGGTATTTTTATAGCGATGGCACCAAAATCAAAGAGGATAGAAGCTGAGGAAAATCCTTTCCTCCCACCCCTTGTCCACCTCAACTGGATCCCCTAGGCCGATAAGGACCATTTAATTTTAGACACCAGATGTGAGTTCGACTTTGTGTACTTGCATTCATGGCTTAAGGAGGTTTTCCTTGACCAGAGCGATGAGATTGGTCTTTGGGAATCAAATCTTCCCCTGTATCTGTTCCCCCAGATCCACCAATTTCCTGAATTCACCCTCAAATGCCAGGCCCATTATATCCCTTAACAAAGAGCCATTATGTCTTCGTCCGAAGAAATTATTTTCCTCATCACATAAGAAACCATTGAACAGATGTTGCAATTACCCAAAGCTGAGTCCCCCTCACCTTTCTACCTCGAAATCATCACATAAATCTACCAGAGGTTGTCTTTCCCACAAAGAGCTCATATTTTTGAGCTTTTCCTCCCACAATCCACTTAGCTCCCCACTACAAACCCCCCTTATCCTTCCTCCCTGTTCTCAGTAAAGGGAAGCCAGGTTATCACATCACTATGTGCCTCGCTTGGATATTTTTCAAATCAATGGGTGGATGAAACCATCTTGGGATTTCTATCCATTTTTTTCCCCGATGAGAGACCCACTACTCAGTTCAAATACAGTACTTTCCTGGCGGAAAACATTCACGAACAATTCATCAACTTCACCACAGAAGGCATGTTCCGATATTCTTCAATACTGGCTTACTTGTTCGTGTTCTTTCAAGCGGAAAAATTTTCCTTTTCAATGGAGAAGATGGATAAAGATGGGAGACCATAGGCAGTGATAGCATGGACTTCGTTGCTTAGACATAACTATACAGAATTCAGTTTCAAACAGTTCATCAAGCAGTTCTACCACCCAGTGGTGAGTATGCTCAGCGACAGACCCAAACCTAGAATTAACGAGGAAATTCAGAGGATTTTACATCTCTCGGACCTTACAAAGACTGGTGATTGGTACCTATACCAAAACCACACTGAAATCAGAGTGTATGGGTGAGAGTTGGCCCCATATAAATTGCCCATGTATTTACCCGTGAGGATTTTTGCCCTAGAATACATAAGGCAGATGATAAATTTAGATGACATACATTTTGTGTCTCTGAAGAAGAAGTAGTAGCTCAGAATCAAATGGAAGATTGGGTCTTTCGTCTGCCATAGCCGAGGCATCAGGGAGGAAGCAGACATACTACTCAAAGAAATGAAGTTTTTTATCAGTTTTGCATGGCACTACGATCTGTGTGGGATAATTTTTGAGATGAGGGTCAAGAATAAGAATATCTTGTACGTCCACACATCCAGGCCTGAGATAGAAATATTTTTCAACTAAATGGAATGGGAACGAAACACTCTGGTCAAGACAGAACAACAGGACCTCTCGGTTGTTGTCTCACAGATGACTACACCACAGGCTCCCAAGGAGAAAAGGCCTAGGCAATATGTGTCACCTTCTGTCACTAAAGTATCATCTGAAGAATTTCAAATACATACCAAGAGGCCAAAAACCAGTCCAACACGCGACATGGCCGGTGAAAGAGGAATGAAATCCACTTCCACATTGGAGGTTGATCGATCACTCCTTACTACAAGAAGTAAAAAAATCACGACTACAGTGCTGCCCAGAAAGCCTACAGATACTCCACCAGCTCGCCAGCCGAGTAAAATAGGACCAAACTTGAGCATTTTTGAAAAGTATGATCTGATCAAGAAGAAAAATTAGACGCTGACCAACATCACATATGCTCAGTTCTGGAAGAAAACATCCACTGCACAACATCGACTGTTGTCTGGATTCGACACTCAGAAGGGTAGAATGCACATGGCGTTTCTGCAAGCAAAGGTTCCATACTCGAAGGTAATCACCGATTACAAAAGGGAAACATTTGAATTTCAAACTAAATATGTGCATCCAGTTGATCAGATGGATCTGCATAGGCAAACTGGAGAAATGGTCTTCTCCACATTGGAACATGCTTCCACTATTGCCTCCAAGTTACAAGTATCTCTGAATAATGTCCAGGCGCAGCTGAAGTTAGAAAAAATATCATCCTTTGACAAGGATAATAGGATTAAGACGTTGGAGGAACTGGTCCTCAAGATTGGATATGATCCCTCGAACATGAAAGAAGATGAGGAGATGCTCAAAAATAAAAATGTTTATATAGCATCTCTGAATAAACAACTTAAATTGCCTCCAACAGAAGATTCACAGGCAAAGGAAATAGCAGAGACAGAAGGGGAGAAGGATGAGATCCTCAAGCTCATCATGGATCAGAATGCACAATTGAAAGAAATGGAAGCAGAATTGGAAAAGTTGGTAAAAGAGAAGGAGCAGTCAAAGCCCATGGAGGTCATTCCATTGAGTGAAGTTCCTCTCACAGGAGTGAGCACAACGTCTGTTATAGAAATTCCTTCGGCAACTCCACTGACAGCCCTAGAAAAGACTGTCGAACTAGCTAAATCCATGGAAGAAATGAATTTACAAGAGACAGAGATTAGCATATTAAAAAAGGAGATTGAGAATCTTTAGGAACTCAAGTATTCTGACCAAGCCAGTTTCTCCAAGGAAAAACAAACCTCAGACCAACTCAAATAGGAATTTCAACAACTTCAGAAGCAAACAGTGGCAGGCAAGACATTGGTTGAGGTCAAAGAAAGTGTCTGGATGGACATCACCAAGTCCATGAATGAAATATGGTCGATGATACAAATCATGTTCAAGAAAAATGAGCTGGTGCAAAGAAGTCAGCAGGCCATCGAGAAGATAAGAGCAGAACTAGGAGAGATGCCCACAAAAGCTACTGAGATCATAAAATTTCTAAATTCCAAAACCAGAGAGGAGATAGAAGAGTTGAAAATTGAATATAGGATGGAGACCATCCTCGAGGTCAAGAGGGTCCTGACCAAGAGAGGACAGATGCTACATCTGGAGGAAAAGGTCAAGATCATGGACGCAGGAACACAAATATTTTTCAGCAAAATCGAAGTTCTGTAGAAAAAAGGCCTTCCTGGTATGAGAGTTATAAATGATAAATTGATGACCCTCCATGATTATAAAAAGAGATTATCCACTGTAGCTAAGGATAGATCAAAATTCTCAGGAATACAAGGCAGTATCACTGGTAAGGCATTCCTAGATGCTTTACATTTGGACATCAGCATACAACATGAAATACGGTACATATTCGCCACCAAGCCAACTTTTTCCAAGTACACGGAGATGGATGAAGTATATCGTATATTGCTCAAAGTCAGCATTCCCAGTCACCTTCGATGGGAAGAGCTTTACAATATGATCGGGTAGTCGATGAGATATCCCAACCTAGTTAGCTATCCAGTCAGAAGAGGTCGTGCAGAGGCCTCACCAATGGTTCACCCAAAAAACAACATGAAGTTTCGACACATCATCAAACAGTTTCCTAGATTTTTGTATCTTGTTAAGTTAGTTAGCTAAATTTAGATTTTCCACGTCCTGATCTTTAATGACAGGATCGTTTGTAATTCTTGGTTATAAATACTTCACACTTTGAAGTATTGAGGGTTGATCTTTACGCCCTGCAAGCTACAATATTGTAATCTTTTTCAAGAGATATTCCATTAATACAAAGAGGCGTTTTCACAGGATTCTCGCATGTTATTCATTGGTGATGTTTTATTTTCTATGTTGAACGTGTTCTTTCTCAGTTTTCATATTGTTTTCTAATCTAAATCTTTAAAAGTAACGCATGTTGCAGGATTTATCTTCGTATACCCTGTTTCAGACTTTGAAAGATCTTAATGTTTATCTTATGATTTTACAGTAAAGAAATTCTTAATTGCTTCTTTACTTTAATTGATATTCTCATCTTTTCTGCTTCCCATCATTTTACTGCTAAAAGAATCCAACGAATGCATTATCCTACCCTATGAAAAGAATCTTTGTTTTCTGGTTAGATTTTTATCTCTATAACATAGACCCCATAGCCCAATAGATGCGTAAATCCCTTTCAACCAACTCAACAAAAAAAACAAACCTTTCAATCTTGTTTATTTAACTAGCCTAATATCTTAAATTCAAAAGACATCTAAATCATACAGAGAGATCCCTCTCTGAAGCTAGTAGGGCTAGATTCCAGTTTCAAAGTGGTTGGATAAAGTTACCTCTCATAGATTTCTTCTTTCCTAACAACCTCTAGGAATTTATAGAGTGTTAACATAAGGCAAGTGAAGGAAATGAATGGTAAGTAAATGCAAGGCAAGGAAAGTGATAAGCAAAATAAAGTGAAGGAAAGGCATGGAAAGTGAAGGAAACACATGGAAAGTGATAAGGAAATTGAATGAAAGGAATGGAATGGAATGTGATAAGAAAATCAAAGTGAAGGAAAGGTGTGGAAAGTAAAGGCAAGGCATGGCAAGTGAAATAAATGCATGGCATCGAAAGTGAAGGCAAGGCAAGTCAAGTGAAGGAAAGAAAAGTTAAGACAAGGCAAGGCAAGTGAAGGCGAGGCATGAATGACAAGGAAATTGAAGGAAAGGTATGGCATGCTATGGAATGTCATGGCATGGCATGGAAAAGGAAAGAAAAGTGAAGGAAAGACAAGTGAATGCAAGGCATGGAAAGTGAAGGAAAGGAAAGGCAAGTGAAGGCGATGAAAGGAAAGTGAAGACAAGGCAAGGCATGGAAAAGAAAGGAATGGCACGGAATGGAAAGTAAATTCAAAGCATGGAAAGTGAAGGCAGGGAAAGTGAAGGAAAGGCATGGCATGACATGGCATGGAAAGTGAAGGAAAGTCAAGTGAAGGAAAGACAAGACATGGCATGGAAAGTGAAGTAAAGGCATGACATGGAAAGTGAAGGCAAGGTAAGGCAAGGCATGGAAAGTAAAGTAAATGCATGAATGTCAAGGAAAGTGAAGGAAAGGCATGGCATGCTATGGAATGGAATGGAATTCCATGGCAGGAAAAGTCAAGACAAGTGAATGCTAGTGTTATAACCCTAATTTTCAGCATACATGCTTACCTAGCATCATGCCATCTTAGATTCCTTCTTTGCTAAAGCACCACTGAATAAATCTTCAAAAAACCTCTTTTATAAGGGCCCACGTGCCCAACTCCATTACTACACACGTGTACACGCTAGATGACCTAAAACACCCCACGTATACCTACAAAAGCATGAAAAAATGTAAGTTGTCGACATAACACACAACTTTGGGTGAGTTAAATGAATCTTCCGGCCATGCATGGTCTAGGGTTCGTCCAAATACCTAGCTTCTTCTAGCATATAAAAGAAGGGTTAGGAGTCCTATTTGGAAGAGGAAAATAAGAGTAAAGAAACTCTACCCAATTGCACATTCCCATTGTCCCAACCCTTTAGCCATCCTTGTGCAATGAGAGATACAAAGCAAAGAAGTTGGAGGACATTTGAGGAGGAGCCCAAGATGAGGTTCGCGGAGTAGTGGTCAGTCTCGACATTGTAAGTTGATTCATTAAAGTTAATAATAAAGAAATTATTTTCCTATCCCACTATATGAGTTCTTCATAGTTTAGTAAGTATATGTTTGAATCTCTAACCCATTAATCTGTAGAACAAATGAATGTAGAGTTTGTTGCTTGTTTTGTATGCAACTCGGTCTTGGGAGGATAGCTGCTGGCAAGTGATCAAGTGTGAAGAGGGATCGATATCGAACATCTAGAACAAGGTATGTTCATTTAGCCATGTACTTGCTTAAAAGAAATGGGGATTAGGTATGGGACAATGGTAGAAAGTAGGATTCTTTCGGTCTTATCTGCATGCATAATATAACCCTAAGTGATAGTCCGTAGGGGGATTTCCCACCACAATAGAATTGGCGACCATATTGGGGAAGTCTCTAGGGTTCCTGGGAATATTTTTGGGTATTTTTAAAAGAATAGTTTTCTTTCTTGTTTTTTGAAGTTTTTGCAAAGTATGAGCTAACAAAGATTGTGGTCTTCCATACCAACTATCTCTGTTTCTTTTCTTAACTGTGTTTTTTTCGAGACCCACAGAGGCACATGCGGACTGCATAAGGATTGCACGTGTCTACCCGCGCCCTACTTTCTTACACCCCACGTGTAAATGCTAGCTGAAGAAGTAACAATAGCATGTATGATTCCAGAAAATTTTTGGAGGCAGTCATCCTCTTCCCTGTCAGAATCAGTCATTCTCAGGGGTTTCTAGAACTCTTTCTAGTCTTGGTTGTTTGTAGTCTATATCTTAGGGTTCATCTCAGATTGGTTTGTTTTATGAATTTTTCCTTACATTGTTTTTATTTGTTTTGTTAAAGAAAGTGTCTAAGCCTTCAAGAGATCCTGGTTCTCAGTATCAGTGGTCCCTTCCTGGTTTGGATTGTTTGTTTTTATTTGTTTCAGAGTTTTAGAGATACACACGGCCTATATAAGGCCAGCACACGTGTACACGCCCTCTGACTCTACAAAGCTCGCATGCACACGCTTGTTGTTGAATTGTCAGTAGTGTGCTTGTGAAGGATAGTTTTTGTTGAGGGTGAGGTAACCATCTTTTCCCTTGACAAGAGTTATACCTCTCAGGCTTTTGAATCTCTGTCCTAGCATTCAATAGCCTAGGTTTGATCTCAGCCATATCTTTCTTTTTTCATTTAAAAGTTTTTCATCAAAATTTTCTTTAGGGGTTTTAGACAAGTGTGAGAGTCCTTTTTTAAGTTTCTAGTGTGTGATTTCTTGAAGTGATTCTTTGCGATCTGCCATTAGGCCAAAAGATTTTCTTGGTTTTTGACTTGTTGATACTTTTCCTTTTTTCTTTGTGAGCATTCAAATAAAAAAAATAAAAATCTTTCATTTCTTTGTTTGGTTGAAAAGTGTTGTTTTGCATTAGTAACCAGGGAAAAGTCTTTTCTTTCATAAGTTCTTGATAGTTTACTTAGATCGTAAGTAGCTCGTAGTCGAGTGAAATCCTTTTTTGATTTTGATGTTCAAAATATCTTAGAAAATATTTTAAAAATTTGAAAAGTTGTTGAAAATTTGCGTTAAGTGAAGTTTTTTGTTTCCAAGCTTTTTGTTCATTTTTTTTCGTCTTTCAAACATCACTAGTTTCACTTTAATACCCTTTGAATTAATACAAGCCATAGAATTAACGCTAAATCTAAAATTCATTAGACTTTTATGTTTGTAGTGTTAACCAATTAGTTCAGGATTAGGGCCTTGGATTAGGTTGGAGAGGAGACTCTTCAAGGCCATTAAAATCAAACATTGGAGTTTGAGTTAGGTAGTGTCCAAGTCCAGTATCATGAAAGTTATACGGGACCCCCCTCAAACACAGGGGATAAACACGAGGTCGCGTGCGGAAAGGTAGCAGAGATAACCCCTCCAAAGCTGGACCAATCGTAGTGGAGAACACATATAGAGGGCTTATCTTGGGATTTCGTCGATTGCATTTTCCACGGAGCTTCGTGGGTCTTGAATCTGTTTGAGGTCCTCAGTTTTCTTCTAGACTAATTTCTCTCGATACCCTTGACAGTTTTTGGGCTCGATACCCTACTCATTGTGGTCTACCCGACTTTCGACTGTACCCGCCTGGTGACTGTTCGCACGCTAGCAACCTAGTTGCCTATGTTTTTTAGGGACATACATAGGTGATTGCGGGGGTATATCGCGGTACCTAGGACAGACATCGGGCCACGCTTTGCAGATTATAACCATAGGGTGCTTCCATGTTCAAGTTGCACTTGCACTGGTAAGTTTCTCTAGTGTTGGTTGTTGTAACTGCTCTTCCAATTAATTTAGTGTTTGCCTGTCTTATCTTATTGGGAATTTTTTAGTGTGTGTTTTTTTTTAATGACTAGAACACCCTAGAGTGTCTTTGATCTTATCACATAGTGGAGGATCATGAGCTTTGTCGGTCAAAAAGGATTCTTGGCCTGTCGCCGGTTACACTGGAGCCACCCCCGCCACCACTAAGGCGAAAACTAGACCAACAAGGGTATTTTGATGTGACCAGATCACAAGAAATTGTGCCCGACCAACATCCAGAGGAATCAACCATTTTAGACCTTGGAGCAAAATCTTTTGGTCTGGTTGAAACCTCCACCACTAATCTTTCGACACCCCCCATCGTACCAATTCATCCTTACGAGTGCCAGACAGTGTCGCACGTAGCAATGGAAACAAATGTTGTTACTCCTTCTGGGAATTCTTCAATTCCCACTACGGTTGTCACCATAGGAGAGTTTCCACCTCCTAACCCACCATCATCGGTTTGAGCCACCATGGTATTGACTGCCTCTACATCGCAAAGTAGTCTAATGCCGTCTCTGGTGGCGACCACAACCGCTTTCACACCAAGTGCGACAGGTCCTCCATTCTCATATGGGATGCCTAGTTCAGGTACAAGTCTTGTACTTTCCTACTCCATTTCATAGACTTTAGGTTAGGGGGCAGGGATATCTAATGCTCCTCTGCAAGGATATATGGGGGGAACTCCTGCTCCTTTTAACACTTTCCCTTATGGAGGAGGTCATATACCTCCTTCGTCCCCTTCATTCGGTGACACACATCAACAATCTGCTGGGCCACCTGCACACCATAGTTTATTTGGAGCGAGGAGTCAAGGACCACCTTCGCATAATATTCCAGTAGGTTCGACACCATTTTCTTTGTTCGGTGCGTTTGGTAACAACGCCTTCTCGTCAACTAATTTCCCAACTGGGGGCAACCTCGGTTTCGGACAACCTATTCCTATGCAGGGTACTATTCCTGCATAGGGGGCACACCCAGGAACTTCTTCCACATCAGGGACTTGGAATTCTTGGTAGGGACCAGTTCCCTCATTAGGAATATCGATATGGGGTAATTCTTTTCACAATCAATGGAACCCCGAACAAAGCACTATGCCTATCCCCACGAGACCAACATGGGGCAATCCTTCCCAAATTCCTTTGAATGTAATGCATGCCCAACCATCTATGTCCTATTTTGGAAATCATCCAATGATGTCTCCTCATACGCAAAATCCATACGCTGGCCATGGCCATGGGTTTTACCAAAACCTAGTCCAATAGCCAAACTTTTCTTGGAAACCTGGTGCCAACCAAACTCTAGGCCCCTTTTTCCCAGGTTATCACCAACAAACCAAACTACCCTTCCTGGAAACCTTGCATTTTCCAGACTTGATAAGGTTGTTGAATGACCCTATCTGTCACGATTCACATTGGCCTCCTATGTCGATGAAGTTTCCTTTGGACATCCCAAAGTTTAAAGCCAAGCCTAACAAAGATCCAGGAGATCATGTGACTAGCTTCCATCTTTGGTGCTCATCTAACTCATTGAAAGACGACTACGTACAGTTGCGATTGTTTCAACGTACTCTCATTGGGAGTGCCACAAAATGGTACATTGAGATCGATCGCTCAAGATACTCTTCCTTCGGTGAACTGGCAATGGATTTCCTAAACCATTTCTAGTTACCTGTGAGATACAATGCTGGCACCGAATTGCTGGCCAATTTCTCACAAAAAAAAGCAGACCATATCTCTGATCACATCCGAGAATGGAGACGCCGAAAGAGTTTAATTAAGGTACCAGCCCCACCAACATTCCTTCTCAAGTGGTTCCTTAAGTCTTTGGTCCCACAGTTGTCCAAACACGTCACGACGTCGGGAGTATTTTCCGAAGAATACGCCATCATGAGAGCTCAACAACTTGAGCTAATCTATTCTCAGTCTGGTTTATTATATGATATCTTGCTAGATGAGCCACACTCAATACTTGATAACACCAGACAAAGAGTTGGACCACATGCTGATGGTATTGTTGGTTCAACACAAACAAAGCCCGCTGAGCAATTGACGAAGCAGTTGCAACAGTTGTCTATACAACACACAGTGGCCAGCCAAACTACTTTGGCTGCTCCCCCCTACCAAAACGTCGGATGTAAACATAGTGCAATCGACTAATACAAAGTCCACCCAACAGCCTAAAGGAAAGAAAAAACAACGAAATAAGGCTAAGGGGGATAAAAAAACTACTGATAATGTTGGTGGGGACAACACTAAGAAATGAAAGGAGAGGTATCCATGCAACTTGTGCGCAGAAGACCACCCAACCCATCTATGTCCTCGTCTTGTAGAAGCCCAAAATTTTGTGACACAGCAACAACCTGTTGTGTTAACCAATTCATTTCAACATGGGAAAAATCTAACCCAAGCCTCTACAAGCACGGAAGGGGGCAGCCAAGGACCCTCTCTGTCTTCAAACAACCTCGCATCCGTGAATGTATATATGGTGAAGGGTGATGATTTTATATCGACTAGAGCACATGACTATAGTAAACCAAGAACTTTTGAGAAGGGAAAAGAAGCTAAGATCCCATCTCTTCCTCTACGGATTGAGAAGACATTGGGTGAAACAATGACATGCATCCCCAAAGGCACGTTCAAAAAAGATTCTCACAACCCAAACATAAGGTCCGCCCAGATCTATTATGTGGTGGAAGATTTATCACAAACCCCTTGTGCGATGTCTGCTTTGGAGGTCCTCCAAAGCTGCCCTTCCTAGAGGAAAGCCTTATTAACCGCTTTAGGATCTACTAAGACTTGCAATCCGGGTACAATCATGCTGGATACAACCGACTTAAAATCTCGTCTGCCTTACCACATAGCGTTTCAGATAGTAGTGGATTATCCCATGAAAAATTTTACTCGAAATATCTTCCGCACGGTGGTTGATGAGGGCAACTCGACATGCGTTATGTCATTGGCATGTTGGAAGGCCATTGGACAGCCCGTTTTGTCTCTGTCACCTACTCTCCTCACTGCTTTCGGCGGTTGTTTGTTCCGACCACATGGTATCATTCCCTCTTTCCCCATGCAGTTAGGAGGGAAGACTGTGTGTTTCGAGGTAGAAGTAGTCTACACACCCCTCAACTATAACCTCTTGTTAGGGAGGAGTTGGACTTATGCCATGCACGCGGTGGTTGCTACAGTTTTTCGGGTCTTGTTGTTTCCACACGAGGGCTGGATTGTGACCATCGATCAATTGTATTTCTCCAGACCTGACCCTTCATTGGGGGCATCCATGGTCCTGATGATTGATAATACTCAACTAGGAATGGTCAATGTAGGGGTTGGTTTGTGACCATCTTTTATGGGTACCTTCGATTACCCACCCCCTCAAGGTGATATCAAGTTTATATCCAATCACCATAAGGTTGAGAATTTTCAAGTTTCGTCGTTCCGCATGACTTACTTCAATGATCCGTGGATACTTTCTTCCCCATCATCCATGATGGATGGGAAAGGGCACCCAGGCATGTCCATGCCCTTGTCTGCAGCTGAAGTAGCGTACTCTTTAGTCCAACAAGCTTCAGCCAACACTCATCCAACTCCTGCACAAGAGTTCAATCCACTTCTAGAGCCTATTTGGGCTCAAGGTTCTCTTGCTGACACCAATTCATTAGACTTAGTCTTGCCCTCTGACGAAGTAGTAATTGAAGCAATGACTATTCCGGACAAACCCTGGGATGATCTTCATCACAGATCATACTTCCTCCCAGATTTAAGCAGGATCGAGGCCGGAGAATTCACCTTGACTATGACTGGAGATAGGTCTTGTCGTATTAATCCCTTAGATACACACAAGATCTATGCTGAGGGTAATATGGCAACCATTCCTGAAACAATACCTATCAATATCTCCAGAACCCCTGACGTCATAGACAATGTTTTCGTCGGAGCATACTGCTCCCCCGACGAGATGTCAGGCATTGACCCACAAAGAGTCGATCATGAGCTAACTTTGTTGTTTTTCAAGCTTGCTTTGAGATCCAAAAGCAACATCCGGCGAGACTGCATTTATGATTTTCGATCTCGTCCAGATTAACTAAGAAAAGTAACCTCTACAGGTCTTCTTTTAAGCCCTTTTCAGACCCTCTAAACATGAAAAGATTGTTGAGCGATCTTGTGGCCTTTCACGCTTGTTAAACTAAAATTTCAAGTCACGTCTGTCTGGCGGTAGTTTACCCCTTTTTAGGTCCAGACGGTCAACTGTACGAACAAAGGTATACTCTATGGAACTTTAGTTCTCTAGAAGAGTACTCTCAGGTATCATTTTAACCCTTTTTCAGGCCTGAAGGACTAAATTTTGAAAAAAGGAACCCCCACGGAGTCCATAGTTAAGCTCTTTTCAGACTGCCTAAAATTGAAAAGATCGTAGAGTGACCTTATTCTTTCACATGCATTAAACTGGTCCAAAAGAACATTCCTGACAGAGTCCATAGTTCAACTTTTTTCAGACTCCTTAAAAATGAAAAAATGGCCGAGTGATCTTGTCTTTCTCACACTCGTTAAAATGGTTTTGAATAGACGTCTTGTTGGTGCTAGTTTACCCCTTTTTCGAACCGACTAGAATATCTTCGAAAAAGTTACCCCAATGGAGTCTCCTTTTACGTTTTTTCAGAATCTATAAATATGAAAAACCACTGAGCTTACCTTCTCTAGGCTCGTTAAACTTACATCGAAGGATGTTACCATTGTGTGTTTTGTTAACCGCGTTTGCATACCTTATACGCCAACCTTGTAGCACTTTTCTTCTGCGTCTTAACACGCTTGGCCCCTGGAGGATTTTTCCCGAGTTTCATTATTCTGAACATCAATCTTGTCCTTGCCCCTTAAACTTGTATTTTTTTAACACTCGTTCCTCCATTGTAACGTAACATTCCTTTATTCTTTTTTCCAAAATCATTGAAAAAGACAAAAAAATCAATTATACCCAAAAAAGAGGAAGGGAAAAGTATTTTCTTTATTGGAAGCATAATGAGTCTCCCTTGGATAAAGGACGTTTTTCTGTTTGTACGTCAAACTATGGGATGTAATATGACCTTAGGAAATTTTTCTCGCTACATAGAGTTGTGTCCTCCTCCATTTGGTTATTCTTCCAAACATATGGAGAGTTTGCATTGCCTCCTGCTTCGTAAACTTATGATTAATGCCATGTTGCCTAAGTCTCATCATTTTTCATGTTGTTTTCCAAGGGAAGTTCCTACCAAGCCTGATTCAGACCCTCTGCAATTTGTCTCTTTCCCGCATACCCGACCATCCTAAACGTCCAATCAAGTCTTTGTTCGAAATCAACGAACCCTTCAGTCTGATCGTCAAGATTCTCTCGTCCATGACCGACAAGCCATCGAAGACCTCTAGGTAGTGAATTCGTACACTCATATTACACTCCTACCTGAGTTTTGAATATTTTGAATTTGTTGCTGGAGCTTTGAAGACCTCATCTCCAACGATCAAGACGTATCAGCTTCTAGAAGATGGATACTCTAAATGTATATCTTTTTGATTTTGAGATGTAGCTCCACTGTGTATTGTTCATGGATACACTTTATATAGTTATATGACATGGATATACAATGTATTTGATTGGTATCCATGCGTTTATTCTATCTCGAGCATGGGTATGCCCGCCTCGGTGAGACATTTGTTATTTTGCAGACGACGCCTCCCGATTCCTGGTTCCTGGGCTCACTTGTTCATCACATCAGTAAATATTGGTAATGTATTTTGGCCATCATATGCTCTTCTGACCTCACACATTATGGGGCATCTGTTATAACCCTAATTTTCACCATACATTCTTACCTAGCATCAGGCCATCTCAGATTCCTTCTTTTCCAAAGCACTGCTGAACAACTCTTCAAAAAACCTCTTTTATAAGGGCCCATGTGCCCAACTCCATTACTGCACATGTGTACACGCTAGTTGACCTAAAAAAACCCATGTGTACCCACAAAATCATGAAAAAAGGAAAGTTTCCGACGAAACACACAACTTTGGGTGAGTTAACTGAATATTTTGGCCATGCATGGCCAAGGGTTCGTCCAAATACCTAGCTTCTTCTAGCCTATAAAAGAAGGGTTAGGGGTACTATTTGGAAGAGGATAATAAGAGTAAAGAAACTCTACCCAATTGCACATTCCCATTGTCCCAACCCTTTAGCCATCCTTGTGCAAAGAGAGATACAAAGCAAAGAAGTTGGAGGACATTTGAGGAGGAGCCCAGGATCAGGTTCGCGGAGCAGTGTCCAGTCTCGACATTGTAAGTTGATTCATTAAAGTTAATAATAAAGAAATGTTTTTCCTATCCCACTATATGAGTTCTTCATAGTTTAGTAAGTATATGTTTGAATCTCTAACCCATTAATCTGTAGAAAAAATGCATGTAGAGTTTGTTGTTTGTTTTGTACACAACTCAGTCTTGGGAGGATAGCTGCTAGCAAGCGATCAAGCATGAAGAGGGATCGACATCAAACATATGGAACAAGGTATGTTCGTTTAACCATGTATTTGCTTAAAATAAATGGGGATTAGGTCTGGGATGACGATAGAAAGTAGGATTCTTTCGGTCTTATTTGCATGCATAATATAACCCAAAGTGTTATTCCGTAGGGGGATTTCCCACCAAAACAGTTAGTAAAGTGAAGGAAAGACAAGTGAAGGTAAGGCATGGAAAGTGAAGGAAAGGAAAGTGAAGGAAAGTCATGTCATGACATGAAAAGTGAAGGAAAGGCAAGTGAAGGAAAGGAAAATCATGGCATGGAAATTGAAGGAAAGGCATGGAATGTAAAGTGAAGGCAGGTCAAGGAAAGGCATGGAAAGTCAAGGCAAGGCATGAATGGTAATGAAAGTGAAGGAAAGGCATGGAATTCTATGGAATGGAATGGCATGTCATGGAAAAGGAAAGAGAAGTGAAGGTAAGAAAAGTGAAGGAAATACAAGCGAAGGAAAGGAAAGGAAAGTGAAGGCAAGGAAACACAAGTGAACGAAAGGAATGGCATTGCATGGAAAGTGAAGGAAAGGCATGGAAAATCAATGAAATAAAAGGAAAGTGAAGGCAAGGCATGGCATGGCATGGAGAGTGAAGGAAAGGCAAGTCATGGAATGGAAATTGAAAGCAAGGCATGGAATATCAAGTCAAGGAAAGGCAAGGAAAGGCATGCCAAGTGAGGAAAGGAAATTCAAGTGAAGGAAAGGCATGGCATGGAAATTCAATTGAAGGAAAGGAATGGCATGGAAAGTGAAGGTATCCTACCATTAAAGTCAAGGAAATTGAAGGAAATGCAAGGAAAGTGAAGGTAAGGAAAGGCACGTGAAGGAAAGGCAAGGAAAAGAAAGGAAAGTGAAGGAAAGGAAAGGAAAAGAAAGGAAAGGAAAGGCATCAAAAAGAAAGGAAAGTGAAGGCAAGAGAAGGCAAGGAAAGGAAAGGCAAGGCAAGGCAAGGCATGGAAAAGAAAGGCATGACATGGGTATATTTTAAGGCAAGGAAAGGAAAGTGATGGGATGGCAAGGAAAGGAAAGGAATGTGAAGGTATGGAAAGGCAAGGAAAGGCAAGGAAAGTGAAGGCAAGGAAAGGTAAGGAAAGACATGGAAAAATAAGGAATGGCATGGGTATATTTTAAGGTAGGGTATATTTTAACAGCATTAAAAATATTTTAACAAAAGCCAAAATGAAGTCAAAATTATTTTTTTTACATACCTAGATGGTCATTAAAGTAGACCATTGGGATCACTTATAATACTGAGAGTTTCCATTAACTTCTCATGCTCATAGTAAGGAAAGAAGTATGGTACCTTTGATGAGTTATTACATGGAATTGTTTGTAGTTGGAGGTTTGTACCAATAACCAAGTTTGTAAAGTGGTATACAACTTGACCTAGTTTATAATCTTGAAATACATAACCATCTTTCTTTCATGTTCTTTTATCATGTGTCATATATTCTCTTTCAATAACCATCGACCCTGTCAGAAATTCAATTCCTTCAAAGTCTGTTACTGATTGCATGAGGATCTTCTTTCCATATAAGAATCGTTCGAGCCAATAATCAATTCCCCATTCATTATCTATTGGGGAAACCACTGCATATATGTTCCCTACAAAAAATGGAGTGCCAAATTGTGAGTCCACTAAATGACCAAAGAATAAAACATTCATTCTATTTATTCAAAATTTAATAGAAGGATTCAATGAAACTGGAAGTACGATATCTGAGAGATGATTATAATTTGCTCAAATACTTGATTGGTCCTCCTCCAATTAGAATAATTCCATAATTATACGTTGACCAATGGGGAGTGATACATGATTCCATCTATCAACCCTGTCTGTCAATTCCCAATCATCCCATTCATTACTACTACATGTACCACAAAAGGAAGAGAGTTTTCTCGTCCATATTTCAAATATTGCATTGTCTGATGTTATAACAGAATGCAATCCATGAGTGCCCTATATTTTTTTTTCATCGATACCACTGTGATTGATCTACATTTACCAAATCCAAAAAATATCTATGTACGTGTCTTTTCTTGTGTGATTGGTATTCACGGGTTCCTGTTCTCTCTCCCATTACTGAAGAACATCATTCAACAATGGATTTTTCATCTCGAATGAGGGAAGTAGTAGTGAAATTCATTTATTTACTACGTAATGCTCTTTTTATGCATGCACCTGCTCCATCATGCTTCCTTTTCCCATGCCCGAACTCAAAATAGTTCCAAATCTGTGGTACCTTTTGGTGTGCAACATACACAACCATTGAAATACAAGATTATTTTTGAACTGGCATATGCAACCATCTGACCAAATCCAATGTTGATCCATATGTATATTCTTCTCATTAAGGTGATTGTAGAACAACTGAAAACAATGTTGTACATAGGTTAATTCATGGCACCAATCTTCGCTTATGTAGAAGTGATACTCTTTCACTATAACTTTGTTTTTTTCATTACTATCTAGTCCATACCTATATGTGATATGCACCATTATGTTTACCTACTCTGAGTGATAATATTGGCTTTGAATCTCATTTTACGGTTGAAGGGTGTAGCTATCAGCAAAATAAACCACTAATAACACAGTACCAACAATAAATGTATCTCTGCATGTTCTAAAATGATTGTCCTTCCACCATGCCACATGGACATGTTGAACATAACGTCATGTATTTTCGCCAAAGTCCTTCATGGAGTCACAAACTTGTACTTGGGAAGTAACCAATTATATCATTTTTCGTTCCTATCCTCAATCAATATCATATGTCACATATTTAATCTTTTCAAGGAAACCTCCTTCCTCCCCAATTCACACTCATTGCTTACATGGATGCACTTTCTTAGTAATGTCATTCCACCGCACTTGGTCATGTGATGTAACCCCCCTCCCCTCCTAGGGTTTCTTCGACCTCCCGATCAAGGATATTCCAATTACTAATCTGAATAGGATATTTGGGCCTTCAATATATGATTCAGATGGATATCGGTGGCCACCCACCTTTTTCGACTGGCTCAAAACAGTTTTCTAGCAAATTTGGCAATTTACTATTTTTAGCAGTTTTTAACTTCTGGGGCCATTTTGAGGGCCCAAATGAATTTTTTTCGAGATTGAGGTTCTCAATGATATTTGAGGGCATGATTGATCCCCCAAAATGAATATCCTTGATGATACCTTTCCTACAAGCTATCATACGCCTAAAACGGAGATTGTATGCAAAAGTTACGACCCCGGGAAGTTGATGTTCTAACTTACCCAAACGGGGCCCACATGACTTTTGGCACTTCATCTCCTAGGCTTAGGTTTTTGGATGTATAGGAATTTTGGCATTCCTGTTTATTGTAAAAAGGCCTTCAAAGCTATTGGCATGTTTACAATAAGAGCATGCTTGTCATTGATGGCAAGAACAACAGCGACGACCACAAACACGCAGACAAGGAAGATTAGCAGACAGGCAGGCAAGGAAGAACAACAATGATCGAAAGGAAAGATCAAAGCATTGTTCAGACTCCATTTCAGAGTTTCAGGTACAGGGATTTCAGATACCAGGAGTTGAAGTGTCAAAACACTTCACCACAGAAGTTCCGGAATCGCGAAATGCGAAATGCCGAAATCCCAAAAGTAGAAGACAGTTTCGGATACCAGGATTTCAGATAGCGGGAGTTGGGGATGTCAAGAAATCTTACTACAGGAGTCTTGAAGTCACGGAACCTGAAGTCACGAAATGCAAAATCATGAAATTTCAAAGACTCCATACCAGAGGTTCGGATACCGGGAGTTGGATATGTCAAGGACTCTCACGATAGGAATCCCGAAGTTGCGAAGTGCAAAAAGCCGAAAAGTTGAGCTGACTCCATTTCGAAGTTTCGCAGACCGAGAGGTGGATATGTCAAGAAATCTCACGTCAAGAATGTTGAAATCACGATGTGCGAATAAACAAAGAGATCTGGACCGTCGAATCATCTAGAGTGTGGACTGTTGATCCGACTCCATTTCAGAGCTTCGGATACCGGGAGTTGGAAGAGTCAAGTGACGAGACTCTTCATCACAAGAGTCCCAAAGCGGCGAAATGAGAAACGCCGAAATCCTGAATCAGGCACAAGGAAGGCATGTGAAGTGTCGAATTCACAACAAGATCTGGACCATTGGGTTTATAGGACACGTGATGACAGATCGTCATTTTTCCGACTACAAAGTCAAAGGAACGAGGTTCCCTAACCTCTCAAACTCGCAATAGGAATTTGCGACATGAAAAATCGCAAAAGGCTTAAATGTGAAATGACGAAATTATCTGCGCTAGTGCAACCAGGCTCCATTTCGGAGCTTCGGATACCGGGACATGGATCATCAGCCATAGGAATGCCGAAGTGTCGAAAAGTGAAATCGTGAAAGCACTATATGGATAAGCGCTCGGTCACCTCTCGTAGTCACATGGTCGAAGAGATGTAGAGAAAATCTTGAACTGGAAAGCTCCTTTTTCAGATTTTCATAGATC
Organism: Picea engelmannii; assembly: GCA_009831015.1. Classification (NCBI taxonomy): domain Eukaryota; kingdom Viridiplantae; phylum Streptophyta; class Pinopsida; order Pinales; family Pinaceae; genus Picea; species Picea engelmannii. The sequence goes on from ML780306.1 coordinate 2,313,354, forward strand.
GCGACTTGGAGAGTCGAGATGCCACACAACAGGATTTCCGAAATGCTGAAATGTGAAACACGTTTTAGCTCAGCCTGTGGTCACAGCCATTGGTCACATAGGTGTAAGATGGAGGAAGGAGCTAGTGAAGACAAGCTCCATTTCATAGTTTCGGGGATCGAGACATGGAGAGTAACAAAATATTTACCATGGGGATCCTGAAATGCTGAAGTGCGAAATGGTGAAATGAACATAAGATTCAATGAAGTCAATTCAATGGTGCAGATGAATTTGAATAAGACTAGAGGGATACTATTGCACTTCACAATGTAACTGCTAGAAACAAATGATGGTTTCTTCCATAGGATGAGCTCGTCTATGACAAAGAAGACGAAGAGTCTCAATTGCCAGAGAAGCTGAGGAATCTCGATATAACACCTAGTGATGATGGATGCATGGGTGAAACTGCCAGAGAAGCTAAAGAGTTACCATGGTGATCAGGCAGAGCACTCACAATGAGAAGGAGATGCAAAACAGAGAGAGACAACATGGCACACAGGATACGGGATAGTTGTGGAAGAGTGAAGTGGAGAAAACACCCCGATGTGGAGGAGATTAGGAGTGGAGAGGATGTAAGAGAAAGAAGCAGATTACATGCACAAGGTGCACAGAGACTATAAGAATGATGAACAAAGAATAAATGTGAGTTGTTGTTGGGTGTGTTTGAGGTGTGAAGAAGGAGGAAGAGTACAGCAACAGAAATGTACAGAAGGGGAATGGTGTATTGAAGGGACATGGCGCAGAGAGCATAAAAGGAAAAAGAATAGAAAGTGCAGGGAGTGTGCAGAAGACACTGATGCAGACAGAGCAGCGCAGTGTAGCATAACAGTGATGAGACCAGTAAGCCATTGAAGAAATTTATATCACTATAATAAGTCATAATAGAAAAGATTTATATTTCAGGGTGGTAGGGAGGTTCTAGGGAGAACTGTTGTCCTTAGAGGTTCAAGTGGGTGCTTGAACAAAGGGAGTTGTAGCTTCCATCTGGTTGCAGCCAGAGAAACCAGGGTGGTAGGGTGGTGCAAGGGAGAACTATTGTTCACTGTTATACAGGTTGGTGCCTATGTGACTGGAAGTTGGTGCTTCCATCCAGTTGGTGTTGGAACACTTAGGGAGTTGGTGCTTCCTTCTAGTGGGTGCTAGAGAAACCAAAGAGTTGGTTCTTTATTCTAGTGGGTGCTAGAGAAACCAGGGAGTTGGTGCTAGAGAATCCAGAGAGTTGGTTCTCTCAGCAAGTAGTAGCTTGAAAAACAGAGGTTGTATCCTCATTATGAGTTGGTGCTCATATGTATGATAATGTAAATAATGTATAGATTACTTATCATATAAAGAAGAAGCGGTTTTTACCCTTTATGGGTTTCCTCAGGAAATATCTATCTCTGTGTATCTCATATGTGTGAATGATGCTAAATGGTCTATTGCCTACTTCCCTGCATTTTTGTGGTTGCCATTGAGTGATCTAGAAAGATTTTAAAATAAGTATAATTGTTTAAGCAAGGTTACAACTGATTGACNAGATGCCACCATTCTATCGAGTCTTTCACTTTGTATTTTACAGTCTCTGTATATTTATTTCATTAATAGAAATCATGTATTACTGTAAATCTATGTTGATGGTTGCATCTATGATATATTTTTGTTATATTATTGAATATATGTGATATTTCTATGCATTTATTTATTATATCTCTGATCTCATTTCGTGCCGAAAATAATCCAGATCAATGGTATCAAAGCAGGCTATTCTTGGTAATTTTTTTCAGTGCATGTCCCCGACGAGGTCTAAGTATAGAAAGTTGGGTCTCGATCTTGTCTCTCTTGAGGACAATCACTCTCACACACCCAAGAAACCCTCAATGCCAGAAGAAAAGAAAAACGACGGAGCACACAATCCTATCAGTCTATTTCTTGAGCAAGCTCTCATGCGACAGAGGGATGAAATGATGGAGAATCTTTCCCACATCCTTCAACGCCTGTCGATAGAAACAGGTGCATATTCATCAAGCGACCACTTTGGAGGCACCTTTCCTTTCAAGGTACAAGTTAATTTTGATATTTTTGTATTTGAAGGACAAATAGATGCAGAAGCCCTAGACAAATGGTTAAATCTGCTAGAAGGTTATTTCTCTGTTCACAAATTTTCCGACAAAGAAAAGATCACCTTCGCACTCCTTAAAGCTCCCCCCCATGTCAAACATTGGTGGGAAACTTATTGGGAGTAGAGTTCCACAAAGGAGTTTGAAATATATGGGGTCGATCCCACTTGGGATTTTTTTTTGGATGCGGTAAAGAAACAATATTACCCTATTGGAAACTATGAGGACCAGTACATGAGATGAACCACATTGCGGCAAGAGAGGGGCCAAGCAGTTCCGGAGTTCACCAATACCTTCCATACCTTGTGCACCAAGATGGGTATCAAAGACTCTGAACGAAATTTGGTTCTGAAATACCATGGGGCTCTACACAGATACATCCAAACTGAAATGGATTTTTTGGACATCTCATCACTCGATGTTGCCTATCGATATGTTGTTAAAATTGAGCAGAAATTTATGCACCAGAAAAAATGAGAATTTGGTTCTGCAAATCCACAACAACCAAAGTATAACAAAAACGTCCCTAACAAATAGTCTCCCGAAACCCAGTCCAAGCCACATGAAAAGAAGGGTCATGGGAAGACAAAGAAGGACACCCGAAAATGGTGCAATTTACACAAAATCCCCTGGCACAACACTGATGAATGTCTCTCAAAATAGTCATTGGTGGTCGAGATCAAAGACAAGAAGCCGAACCCTGATTCAGAATCTGATTATGAAAATACTGGTAAAGGACAGATCATTGATGTAGACCCCACTGCTATTGTCGCGACCGCAACAATTCAACCAGAAGAACCAACAGATCCTGAAGAGGGGGAGAACCTTTTTCATTCACAGATGTGGGTGAAGGGGACTCCGCTGCATTTTATTGTTGACAGCGGAAGCCAGAAGAACCTCATCTCAGCAGAGGTCGTCAAACAATTGGGATTGTCGACAACACCACACCCGCAATCGTACAACATCAGGTGGCTTTTCCAAGGACGAGATCTTCGTGTCAGCTAGCAATGTCAATTTTCATATGGCATACAACCCTTCAAGGATGAGGTATTATGTGATGTTTCCCTACTAGATGTCTGTGATGTTCTCTTGGGCCAACTATATATGTGGAAGCACCACGTTGTTTATGAGTCTCGACCCCTCAGTGTCATTGTTTCTCTGGGGGGTCATCTCTACATAATACCAGAGGTAGTTCTGACTATTGTTCCACCTAAAAAGTGTCTCAAGGTAGTATCTGATACTGCAAAATTTAACTTCTTCACAATCTGTTCAAAAGTGGAATTGAAGGACACTACAACCACTACAACTTCGCCCCAAGCACCTTCTATCCAATAGAAGTAGGTCGAAAAGGTTGCAGCAAAGCACAAAGATTCCTTATGCACACCTTCCTCTCATGTAGCCCAACTTGTTGAACAGCCTCAACCTCAACAGGTTCATGACAGACTTCCACAAACTAAGCAGCGCGACGTCTCCAGCAAGGAAAACAGCTCACCAAGATGCAGATTCAACAAATTCTTTTCCCTCTCCCCCGGGAACTCAACGCAATGGATACCATTACTTCCTAAGGTAGGAGGATTGATCCAAGTGGATATCGATGGCCACCCACCTTTTCCAACTGGCTCAAAATAGTTTTCTAGCAAATTTGGCAATTTACTATTTTTAGCAGTTTTTAACTTCTAGGGCCATTTTGAGGGCCCAAATGAAGTTTTTTTGATATATATGTTCTCAATGATAACCAAAAGAATGGTTTATACCCCAAAATTAATATCCTCGATGATACCTTTCCAACGAGCTATCATACGCCTAAAACTGAGATCGTATGCAAAAGTTACGACCCCGGGAAGTTGATGTACTAACTTACCCAAACGGGGCCCACATGACTTTTGGCGCTTCATCTCCTAGGGTTAGGTTTTTGGATGTCTAGGTGTTGTTGGGTATTTCTACCCTACGGACTAATAAGCTAGGGCTCTAAACTTATACACAGAAAATGACCCTTAAGACTATCTTTTGACCTTCTACCCAAATCTGAAACCTCTTTCTTCACATGCAAACAAGAGAAAAATAAACCAACCTTTTTCCGGATGGCTGAAGTAGATCCTCCGTTGAATTTCTTGTCCTTTTGCCGCTGCTGCTCCTTCCACAAAGCTTCCTGCAATCAAACAATACTATGCATGCATGCTACTGATCTATTATGGGGTTAGAGATAAAAACATAAATCAAATATCATGTGTGAGATCCATGTATGCGGGACGGGAAAAGTATCTTTTT